>JANIJG010008445.1:54138-74068 GCA_024611175.1 Megaceryle torquata | reverse complement strand
ACAGGGGCTGGTCTTAGGAGTAAAGACTGAAGCAAAGAAGGTGTTCAGCAACTCTGCCTTCTCTGCATCCCCAGTTACCAGGGCTGCCACCTCATTCAGCAGTGGCCCCAGACTTTCCCTATTCTTCTTCTTACCACTGATATATTTGAAGAAGCCCTTCTTATTCTCATTTACTTCCTTTGCCAGTTTAAGTTCTAGGAGGGCTTTGGCCTTCCTTGTTGCCTTCCTACATTCTCTGATAACTTGTCTATAGTTCTCCTAAGTGACAAGTCCCTTTTTCCACGAGCTGTACATTTCTTTCTTCCTTGTAATCTCCTTCAGAAGCTCCCAGCTCACCCAGGTGCTCTCCTAGCACATCTACTTGATTTTTTACTGAATGGAATGCACAACTGATGTGCAAATTCATGCTGAAATGCTTTGAAGAACTAGGGCTTACACTCCATAGTGTATTCTCAAAAACATAACACTCTATCTATACAGAGTACATCACTTCCAAAGGTTTCATGGTCCTACAAGTATTGCCATAAACATTTATGTTTTAAACTTATTAATCTTAAGTAAAGCTTTACCAATTCACATAAAATACTGCAATAGATGGGCATCTTACAGCTAACCTGCATTTGTCAAAATAAATAAACTTCATTGTATGATGGTAGAAAAACATAGACGTAATTGCAGAGCTGCAAGATTCCACTAATGCTGATTTCATAATTCTATCATGAATCTGCTGAATAAACAGTTTCATTATGTTAGACTGGTAACTCAAAGCTGTAGAAGTTAAGCACTGGAATGGATGGCTGAAATGACTCCCCACAGTCAACAAACCCAAGTCCTACAGAGGAAGCAATTCCTCAGGTGATATAAAAGTAGTATAATCTTGGACCTACTACTTATCCACTTACCCATCTTTGCCTCAGAAGCAGGGGAACAGAATCAGCAAAGCTCTTTAAGTTATGAAGCTTCTCATATATGTTTGTATCTTTGAAAAGTAGTCTAAAAAACCCATTTTCACAATTTACCTATTAACAGCTAATGCAGCAACCCAAGGATATGCCTGTGAGCTGTTCCCCCACTATCTTAGTAAGCAATTTTCACAGGAGACACAAATTCCCCTATTTCCAGCAGTTAGCTCCACCTCAAATGTGCTACAACACTCACCTTTTCTTACTCACTGCTCAGAGACAGTTACAATTCCCCTTCTCCACAAATATACCTCTGAAGTGACAAGCACATAATTTTGCACTTTGCTCTTGCTGGATGCCAATGGCCGAACTGAACAAACTGAGTCTCATTGCTGCCATTGTTGTTACACTACACCAATGGCAGTTGCCCATCTTTAGAAAGTGCTTTCAGGTGCTCATGAGAGAATCTGGTAAGGAACCTCTAACAGTTCCTCACAGGCAGAGAGACACCTGTTGTGAAAAGGTGCACACAATTAAAGAGAAAGTTTAAGACTACCCACATTTTGCAATTTGGCTTTTACATTTATCTCAGTGCTTTTTGGAGAACTCAGTTTCCTGTATAGAAACAACATCTAAACCTGAGACAGGAGAGAAAAGCTTTCCTGCCACACTTCTCCTCCTATGCTTTCCCAGTCA
Organism: Megaceryle torquata; assembly: GCA_024611175.1. Lineage (NCBI taxonomy): Eukaryota > Metazoa > Chordata > Aves > Coraciiformes > Cerylidae > Megaceryle > Megaceryle torquata. Next base: position 72,470 of record JANIJG010008445.1, on the reverse strand, counting down.
ATGTGTCTAAGTATTTGCTCTGCACTGACACATTTTCTCTCTAGACAGGAATTTTTAATGGTTTAAATATTCTTTTCCTTTTAGACCCTGGCCTGCAAAACATAAGCTTGTTAACTGAGATGGCAACAGGACCATAAATATTTTCTGGTGATATGTTCATAATTTTTTCTGTAAGAAGCCTCAACATTCTTTCCAGAGATAAGGTGTATATCTGTCATTGTTTTCTTCAATACTTTTTCATCCCTTGAACATCTGTTTGATCTCATTATTGAGCGAGAATAATACCAAGCAGGTAATCTTATGCAAATATAATATTCATACAAAATAACATTGCTTCTCCACAGCCATATATAAAAATACTTTTCCCAAAGCATTTGTGATTGATTTCTGGTTGTGTCTTTTCTTCTTCGTTTTTTAATTTTTTTAAAAATTTTTTTTTTTAAGCATTTCTTCATAAACAAGGGATAGTTCATAACCATGTGTAAGTGACAACAGATGAAAATTAATTTTACAATGCTAATATATCAGCAAAGGGTTACTTAGAAGTAGCAACAACATAATGTCCAGTATGTTTAAAATCTGCTTTAAACAGTCATATTTCCTACTGACAGTTGTTCTTTCTTGCCACCCAATGTTTACACTGCTGAATGATAGAAGATCAGTTTAGCTACCATGGGAGACCAATCATTCCTATAAAAATCGAAGAGTTTTTGTTCTTCAGCAGCAGGTAACACTTTAAGCCAGAGATTTACAGGAAAAAGATGACTGGAGAGGTCCAGGATATGTCAAGTACACACATGCAAATCAGCTTTGGGAGATATAGAGTTCTCCCTATCCCTTCTGACTCCCCACCTGTAAGAACTTGAACTTCATTCTTAGGATTCATCTCTTTTCCTCTTGTTTTTTAAGTAGGACATCAAAATTGGCCAGAATTCATGGAGCTTTAGACATTATGAACTTGTCCCTATGATATACATTGTTTTAATTACATAGAAAGTGAGTGGGACAGTGGCACTGTCACATCATTGGCACTAGTGAGGAGGAGTCTTGAAGAAGACCTTGAAGATGAGAAGAACTGAATGATGGCATATGATTAATGTATTCATTAAGTTACTAAGAAGAAAAATGGGCATTCTTATGTGAAATTCAAAAGGATCAAGGCATAATACTAGAGCTTACAAACTACTATGTGAGAACATGGGATAACAGTATCCCAGAGGTGCAGTACCTCATATGCACAGTAACAAATGCACAGGTTGATAGCAAACACGAGCTTTTACTTTTAATGTTCTTGAAGAAAGTGGAACAATTGCCTTAAGGCCAGAACTGCCTGTTTCTTTATTATTCTGCCTGCTGTTCTCTATACAGTTCCTCGCAATGTACTCCTTTTCCAAAGAGGCTTTCATCACAATCACCTTGTTTCATTTACTCCTAATGAAAAATTTAAGAGATAAGCATTACTCCATTCTTTCTTACTTAGGTGACCTGATTAGGAAGGAGAAATCTCAGTGAAAATACAATTTACATGTTGTTCTGTCCTCCAGTAATGCCTGTATTTATTTCTATACAGAAAAGTAGAATGGATATAAAATAAATCAAGCTATGTAAACATTAGATCAGAATTCATTCCATATGATCTTCTTGACAGTATGGCTCAGTTAAAGACAGGAAACCTTTTGGGTCTAATAGGTTTATGTTTCAACTCGTTCTCTAAGAACAGTAGATGTACTCAGTCATTTCATATTACAAAGATGGTGATGTGATACTTGCCTCAAGGAGAAGCATGTTACATCAGGTGATAAAATACCTATTTTATTACCTTTTTTTTTTTCTTGTACTAGCAATGAAAGAATTTTCTTATACTAAATGTGTTGCACCAAAAGAATTTAGTTTGAGACTCAGCTAGAAAGTCTGCCTAAGTGATGATATCCTAAACTTGAACCCCAGTAATATTTTGGAGTGGGAAAAGTGAACTAGTTCTTACAGAATTTATTCACAATCTCTGGAAGAAAAATGGATTGATAAGCAATTTGATTGTTTTCACTTAAATTTGTTCTTGCTTGACATAACCGTTCATAGCATTTAACACAGCCTTGTTTTAGAAAAGACATATGACTTCTATTTGAGGCTTCAGTAATATTAAGAATCTATAATGGATAGATGTAAAATCCTCTAATGTTATAACCAATATGAGGTAAAGCAAATATGTTCAGTGAAATATGATATCATAACCTTCTTCAGTCCCTCTCCATGAGAGTACTCACAAATAAACTATTTGTTAAAAGATTCTGCTAATCTTTAAAACTAAAAATACATGAAGCAGAATTTATTTAGTTAAAGCCAACATTACTATTTGGAAATTACTTTGAAAGGACATAGTTCATGTATCTAAACCATCAAGCTGGTTCCAAACTACATAAGAAAAACTGGTATCTCTGAGCAATGGAGATAACCAGCTTAAATAATCTTAAAATAATGGGTGCTACATTTGAGGGTCTGACAATGTCCCATTTTCAGATCTCCTCTTTGTACCACAATCTTGTGTGCGAAAGAAAACAACAGCTTCCTCATCCCACTGCAGAGATGAGTCTGTAGTAAGCTGATACTACACAGTTTAGAAGAATTCAGGTCAATCTCTTGTTCATCCACTTATCTCATGTAGGACATGAAGTAAATACCAGTGTCTTTGCACCTCAATTAACCCATCAAAGAGAAAATAAGGTACATAGGATGCTGAAGGATAATAATTGAAGACTGAGAAGTTCAGAAACTAGGATCTACTCTTGCTTACTACAAGTTGTTTTTGCAGCATGGAGAAGTTTATCCCTATCTCTTTGCAGAACATAATCTTACAAGATTGTGATTGTCCTGGACTCCTTGGCTATTTATAGCTCTTGTACTTAGGAATAAAAAGGAGACTAAATTTCTCGACTGCAAATCTGCCAAAAGCCTGAACCCAGTTTGTAGCTTGAATTTGTATGGCCATGCAAAACTCACATCATGATAAATTTAAAATTTCTAAGCATACCGATACCTGAAAAAGGACAGTCTGTGCACTGCCCACTGCAGTGGCTTCTACTTCCTACCACTGTGCACTAGTCTTAAAGGAACCCAGTGCTGGGTACTAAGAGGACTGCTAGGGTTAGGACATTACAAACACAAAGCCCTTTACAATGAGTAGGTAACATTATCAGATGAAAATCATCTATCACTGGTTGGAATACCACCTCCTGATTTTACTACTGAATGAAAATAACAAGAATGCATGCTCATGCACATAGCCAAACCTCTGAATTTCAATAGTAATTTTATTAAACTGCAGGAAAAAGATAATCAATGGAATTTAATTTCATGCAATGTCAAAAGAAAACATCATTTTGCAGCAGATGTTTTGGCAAGTAGAATGACGACCAAAGTCTAAGCTCTATTTGTGAGCTTCTCTCTCTCAGTGTGAATTTTCCAAACTGAACATCCCATGGTCTAATTGAAGTACTCGACCAACATATGTTCTGCTTAAGTAACTGTGAGTTTGAAATACTGTACACAAGCAGTATTAACTTATTTTTGCTTTCCAAACACCTGGAAATTACTATTCCTTAATTCAATGAAATGTAATTTCAATCACTAAGAAGTGGCATCCTCTTATGAAAAGACAATTTGTAAATATCCAGTAGGGAATTTTGTCACAATTTAATAAAAACACCAATTTCCATCCATACTTCATTGCTATCTTGTTCTATCACCATATGGAAATATTGACAGGTTTTGAATATTCTCTGTGGCTAAGCCACACATATATCTGAGTCTGGACAGAATCTAGGCACTGTTTCTAGATCTCAGTCCTAAGATTTGTAACTTTATTTGAGAGCCATCCTTTGCACAGGAGGCAGCATAGTTGGTCACAGTTCAACCCTCTTTACCCCTATGCCCTATACTCCCACATTAATTGTGTGGGATTAAGTTGTGCACTTAAAGCTAGCTTGTTGATCTAACACAAAATATTACTTCTTCCTGAAAACCTTGCATTGTTTGAACTGCAATATTCAGCAGCATTTCAGGCTGGACAGAATCCTTCCTGCTTTATTTCTTTACCATCTCCCTCCCATGTTTTCTTATCTCCTCTAAACACAATAGTCTTATTCTCTCTGTTTTGTCCAGAATTCAAAGTATGATTTAGTTTGCAAAAATGCTTCTGGATGTCATCTGCTCCAGCTCTCTAGTCCTCATTGTGGCACACTAATTGGCAGCCTTGTTCAGGCCCTCACAGTGGGTTTTGTCCAGTAAAGTTCTGAGTATCTCCTTGGATGAATAGTTCACAGCTTCCCTGGGAGAACCAGTATGGTGTTTGACAACTCACTGTGAAAAAAACCTGTTCCTAAGATATAACTGCAATTTCTCGTGTTAGCTGGCTACCTTGCATTTCAAGACAGCAAATCCATATAGGATTTATTGGAGATAAGTACCTCCTGCAGATGATTAATGGCATCCCAGATAAGCATCTCAGACAGTGTAAGTTGCTTTCTGTGGCTACCTATCATTCTCCATTGACTCTGGAAGGGTCTGAATGGTTGGTTGAGGTTGGACACTTTGCTTCTAGACATCAGTTTAGGTCAGATACATCTGATATATCTCATGCACTGTAACTTAAATTTCTGCAAGAAAGGTCATAGTATGAAATCTGCCTTCATGTTTAGGGGTATACTTTGACACATGTTTGAATTGTGAAGCACGTAGATGTGAGAAAACCAAAAGCCAGACTTTTTTCATCTTCATATTGGCACCAAGTATCTCAGATCTTACTAAGATATTTACATATACTAATCTTCAGCACTGATGTCTTAAGTGGCATTAGCATTATTGTGAATGTTTATTTAACGACTGTAAATTTCTAGCTTAAAATAAAGAAACTATTTGTAATTTCTTTCAACAATTATTTTCCCCACTCTGTACCAAAACTCTATCTCTATTTTTTCCAAGTAAAAGCCAGAAAATTCTATGGCATCCTAACTGCTTGTTCTCTCTACCACTAAGTTTACAGGGGTCTACCACCTTCCTTTTAAATCACTGCATTAATATAAATTTGAGGTCTAATACACAAATGGAATTTCTTCATAGATCAAATACACTCATTTGCATTCTTTTTTAAAATCAGTTCTTTAAGCTTGATTTGAAGGCCAAATCTGAATATATTTAAAATAGTTCCTTTAATTAACCATCTACCTAGGGAAGACCCAGCAGACAGTGATGGCAATAAAAATCAGATATGAATACTAAGTTAAGAAAAGCTCAGTAGTTAGAGCCATATGTGAAAGCTATAGAAAAGAAGGAGAACTAATCAATATCACTACAAAAACTTGCAGATTGCTGTGGTAAATCATTCCAAACAAACTTTTCAACAACCTAAATTGTTTACTTTTATGAATTATTTTAATGTCCTTATCTAGAGATGGATCAATAAGGTACAGTCCCCCTACAGATTAAACAGTAACAGTGGGATTTCCCTCTAATTATTATTATTTTTTTATCTAGATGGAGCAATGAAAAAAAATCCTTTAGGCATTAAGGAATAATTTTGCCTTAAGCATAGCTATGATAAATATTCGTATGGAAACAGAAATTAGGTGAGGGCATCAAGCAGTCATCAGTGACAAACCCTGATGTTCCAACACTGATAAAACTTTTGTAGGATTTGAGGGTGCAAGGGATAAGTGTGTAACTCAAAAGTATATGTGATAGAAACATAAAAACTTTCATAGAGCAGATATCTGTAAATCTTTATCACTTGTAGGACTTTTCAGTCAGCACATCACATTTTCCAAGCTTCTGGGAATATTAGTCTTGGTTTCAAAACACCACCAGAGCATGAAAACAGCCTGGGAGGCAGAAGTGCACTATTGCTCCCTGTTAGAGAAATGGGAAGTAACTCAAAGCACTAAAAGGGAGAAATCAGCAAAGTCAGAAGCAGCTTGACTAGGTTCTGGGAATTGTCATTAGCTATGAGATAAGCAATCTGCAGAACTAGTCAAGACATTTTGCTGAAGTTACTGATTTCTGCCAATCTGCGCAGATTGTCCATGCCAAAGGGTGCAGAAGCATGCTGAACTTGCTCCAAATGAGAGACTCAACTGAAAATTAAACAAATGACCAATAGCCCCAGACCTGGCCAGTAATCTGTTTGTAATCACAATTTAAGAGTTTGCTGGATCACAAGGACGGTCTAAGCATACTGTCTCATGTTGCCTTTTAACCATTTGAATGGAAGGTAACCTGCTCATATTACAGCAGTATTTGTTTTACAGAAGTCTTCATAGTGATTTAAAAGGAAGCTCCAGCTAGAAGTTACTTGAATGAGCAAAAGTGAAAGAAGAGCTGGTAGTGATTACATTGTAGCAAAACAGATGGACAGTAAAGCCACATTAAAGTTACATCTCCTGTGTAAGATTAACAGTGGATAAATGAGGTGAAATAAAATAAGGCCTAAGGATGTGTTTTAAAAGACATTTGAACCTTTGAGGTTCAAGCTCATTAGACTAACCTGAACACATTTCTTTTGTTCTACATGTTTCAGTATTACTATTTTTTCCTTGAGGAAGAAATACAACTAAAAGACTACTTCACCCTCAGACAACATAAGGAGAAAAAACAAAAAAAAAATTGCATGGTTAGCTTATCCTTTAGAGTTGTGGGCTGGCTACAAAAAGGATCCAATTTAATTCCTAAACTTGCAGTGAGTCCCCACCAGCTCCTGTTACTATACAGAGCTTACCTAAATTCAAAAGCTCCCTCAATGGTGCTTATCTGTAAGACTGGAACTTTTATCCAATAAAATTGACAGTCCCTTTAAGAATCATCTCTATCAGCACGAATGTGCTTCTTCAGCTCAATTTTGTTAAAGACTTGGGGATTCTCTCTCATTCTGTACTATGAATAGCCAGGAACTACTAACTGAAACCAATGATCTTTTTATACTATTATGTGACAAAAGCCTAGCAAGACAATCACTTCTTAGAAGAGCTTGGAAGCCTGGAATAATGAATGTTTATCACCATCTGAAAAAAAAACAAACCAAAACCCCTGTGGATTATATAAACACCTTAAATCCCTCTGTAGGTGGAATACTTAAATGTTGTTAATGATAACTAAAGACCAAAGCATATGATTGTTAATCCTTCTCTTATTTAAGAGAATTTATATACTAAATAATACATTATTGCAGTATTAAGTGGCTTTTTGCTTTACTGTTTAATCTTGCATCTTACTGAAAAGCTTAACAAATGTTTGAGGTGTTCTATTACTGAAGTTGAAGTTGATCTTCACAACCTCTCTGCTTGTGTGTTCTGGTTCACAGAAATGCTGATACAGGAAACACAAAATATTGTACCATTTTACTATGAATCTAAGTAGTAGAATCAGAAATATTAATCAAATCACAGAACTAAGGATGAAAATCAGATTTTATACATTGCATGTTCTCTATTTTTGAGTTCTGAGTTGGTTAGGTTCTGCCTTTTTCTTATTAAACTAGAAGACAAGAAAGCTTTAATTTTACCACAATTAAAATTCCCCTCTCTTAGTTGTTTATATTCAAATTTAATAATTTCCTTGTATTAATAATATATGCTATTAGTTACATAAATTTGCCTGTTTGTACTTTAACCTAAACTACTCAAGGGACACTAGGTTTAGAATCTCAGAGAGAGAACTGCCTCAGGGTCAGCATCAATTTATGTTCCAAATCTCTTGCCATATCACAGCAGCTTCTAAAAAAAGAAATTGAAAGACTTCTGAAACAGTTGCAGTGGCTTGTGGAAAAAACAAACAAACAAACAAACAAACAGACAAAGGAAATAATACCAAATGAAATCAACTTTTTCCAATCAACTGAATGAATGTTGGGGCCTTAGCAAATAAAAGTGTCCTGGTTTGGGTGAGAACAGAGCTGGTCCTGTTTAGTGATTTCACTTTTCAGCTCAGTTCTAACTAACTAACTGCACTTTCTGAAGTCAGTAGCCTGTTTTCACAGACAGTGTCTGCTGCTAACAGTGATAACACCCCATGTTTAGAGTTGCTACCAAGGGTTGGTGTGCAGACCAAGGCCACTGCTGGATCTTGTGTACCACACTGGGGGTGCAGGAAAGTGAAAGGCTGCACCTGCAGGGAGAAGCGGACAGGACAGGTGACCCCAAACTGACCAAGGAGGGATTCCAGCCCATAGGTGTCATATTGGGTATAAAGCAGAGGGATCTGGAGGGTCTATAGCTCACTCGTTCATTCTCTCTCTGGGGGCTCCTGGGCTCTTCTACCCTCTTGGACTGCTTTGCCAGCTTTGCTTGGCTTGGCTCAGGTCCTCTTCTGGTTCCTTCCTCTGAGCATCCAAGGATCAGCCTTTGATCCCATGTTCCTGAATCTGGTACCAGAATCCAGCTCCTGAACACAGCTCCCATCTACTGCTGGGCCCAGTCTGGGACTCCCCCAGTGCCTGCTCCACAGTATCAGTGGTGATGGTGATGTAATTACCATCAGGGTCATAGGGTTCAATACTGGTTTTGTAGATGTATTTTAAAATATTCTAGTTTTATTATTATTCATTTCATTTTCATTAAAGCTGTTCTAGTTTCCTCTTCTAATTGCTAAGTCTCTCTCCCTTATTCCCTTTCTCTTCCCCTTTTTTGGAGGGAGGGGGCTTAACAGAGAGCATCTGTTATTGGTCTAAGGGGTCACCCTGATCCTAAACTGTGACAGATTTATTGGCACACAACATGGGGCATGATCAGAACTCTGATAGATTGTCTGAATAGTTCAAATTCTGATTCACTCACTTGAGAGTATCACTTTTTTCTTGAGTGTCTTAAAGAATTGGAAACTAAACCAGACTGCCTAAATGATGTCGTTTCTGAATTCATTGTCAATTTGTGTCTTTTTAGCATTTCTTTCCGAGTTAAATCCTGTACTCTTCCCTTATGTGCTGTATGCATTATGTTATTGTTTGCTTGTTCTCACTTTTTATCTGAAAGCTCTCGGTTTTGGCTGTTGGGCAAAAGCTGCTGCTGTCCTGTGGTGTTTATCTCTGATTTATGTTGTGCTGAATTGGGCAGCGGGTGTGTCTCTGTACTACGGGCATTACATAGTGGATTTTGTAACTAGGAATACTTTTGGTTTTATCTCGGGAAGTTATACCGCTTCCCTGCATGCTAATCTGACTCCACCAAATTTTAGAACTCTATTAAATTGTGAGGATTGTGGACATGCTTATTACCAAAATATCATATTATTGTTATTATTTTCTAATATTTTCACTGTGTGGCGTCAGATTAGTCAGCAGTGCAGCTATACAGGTTGGGCACCCACCAGAAAAAGGTAGAGTGAGTGCCCTGCAACATTCTGTGATACACTCTGAGTTACCCAGACTTCACAAGGTTCTAGGATATGTAGGAATTGTGCTGCAACTGTTCAGGTTCCTCAAGCCCCCCCCCAACAAGCCCTGCTGTTGCGCCAGCCTGAAACTCAAGCACTGCACCTACTCAAGTCTCTGCAGGCCCACCCAACAAGCCCTGCTGCTGTTGCTTCAAAAACAAGCACCGCAGATTCTCTTACTCCACAGCCTCCCCCCACAAGCCCTGCTACTGCTGATCCAGTTCACAAAAGAAGCGCTGCTGCTGCTCCAACTCCCACAACAAGCACTGAAACTGCGCCAACTCCAGCAGCAAAGCTGGCAGCTACATCGACAGCTACTGTGGCCACTCCCACTCAATCTGCACCTGTACAAGTTGCTCCTGTGAGGAAAACAGCCAAGTCCAGTGACAGAGCAGGGAGAGGGTCCTTCCCAAGCTGACTCAGAGTATAAGTCAGAAGCAGATTCAAAGCCTGATGCCCATGCAACTGGAAAGAAACACCTAAAAAAACCAGATTGCCCAGTGTGGTCAGATGATAATGGAGCAGGTCCTTCTAAAGCAAACCCATCAGATGTAGAGTCATCAGATGCAGAGGTTACCACCCAACCTTTACCTATGAAGGAGCTGAGAAATCTGAGAAAGGACTATAGCCATCATGAAGGTGAGCCACTGACCACTTGGCTACTCCAATGCTGGGATATGGGGGCCAAGCCCATTGAATTCGATGGAAGAGAAGCCAGGCAGCTGGGATCCCTGAACAGAGATTGAGGCATTGATCAAGAGCTTGCAAGAAAAAGCAACACTATGAGTCTCTGGAGGCGACTCCTGTCAGCTGTAGAATCCAGGTATCCCTACAAGGAGGACATTGAGTGACGCCCAAGGAAATGGAGCACCATGGAAAAAGGTATCAAGTACCTGTGAGAATTAGCTGTGTGACAGGTGATTTATGGTGACAAACTCGTAGTAAACCCTGATGCAATCCCATGCCAGTGACTCATGTTATGGAAATATGTGCAGAGTGCCCCATCAGTTCATTGTCACACATTTTCAACAGTGATCTGGAGAACAAATGATGAGGCACCAACTGCAACTGAAGTGGCCAAGAGAGCACGACTGTATGAAGACTGTGTCTCTGGTCCTTTACAGGCTTGCACATCAGCTGTGGAGAGGATGGCTAAGGAAACCAAGAGACCTGTTGAAAAACTGATTGAAAAAATAGAGAGGAGGGACAACAGGTCTGATTATTCCCCTGAGTGGACCCAAGTTGAAGCCACTAGAAGACGCTCTTCTTCGAGACCAACTAAACAGGAGCAAAAAGAAACTAAAACTAATCTTCAGAGACATAGCTTTTGTGCAGTTTGGTGTCATTTGAAACAGATATTTCTTCACATTCTAGAAACTCAGACTGTTTGAAGAGATAAGAGATTTTTAATGACATTATAGAGGAGACATGCATACACAGTACTTGCTAAGCTAGACTTTATTTCTTGCTTTGCTTAATGGAAAACAAAAGCACTTAAGAACAAAAATAAATACTATACTCTGTGCACAGAAATTTCAGAAGCATTCCCCTTCATCAGGGAATCCTTACTGAGGAACAGAGAGTGAACAGCTGTGCAGCTATGACATTTTATAGTATCTGAGGGTCTGATCTTAAAGAAGGATTTTCTCTGATTTCAGAAGCACAGACTTTTTTTTTTCATTCTTGTTTTAGTTCTATTTGAGACATATTTTCAATAAGTACTGAGGTAATTTCTCTCTTTTATTTCAAATTTAAAATGAAAAACATAATTAGGTTTCAAGAAGATATAGCTCCTGTAAAATGAAACTAAATAGGATAGATTTAGAGAGAACAAACTTGCTTCAAAAAGTTTCAGGAGATATTAATTTCCTGGTATAAGCATGTAACTAAAAAGAAAAGGAACTGTTCCTGCCAGGAACAAAGATGTAAAAGCTCTTAAGTGGAAAATGGATACTTAAATTTGCTTTGTAATGTTTCCAACATTAATTTTTTTGTGCATGCATGTGTGAAGCAAATGCATCTTTCAAATACCTGTTCTGAGACATTTCTAATTTTCTCTTCTCAAAAATCTTCAGCTCTTCCTCCCACCTCTTCTCCAAGCACAACACCATATGTCCAGCATTTTCCAATCCTTTCACTAACAGTCTCCACACTGCCAATCCTCTCCCAGACACCACTCTCTCATGTTACTTCCTAAGGCCAACAATAGCTTTTGCTGCTTCCCAGAGCTGATAGTGACATTTGGGAGGGCACTACTATAATTAACTCTGGCATCACCCCTGTGATTTATCTCTGTTATCTGAGTTCTAGCAACACCAATAATGTAAGGGGTTAGATCCATTAGCAAATCAGTACATTTCAAACACCGAATGAGCAAAGTGATGGACATTTCTTCATCTGCTTCCAGCTCCCACAAGCACAGCACCTTAAAAACCATCCGTAGACTTCTACAGTTTATAGCACATCATAGTTCATATACAACCATGTACATTCTTAGTCCTTACATTTCCTTTACTACCAAGGGCATTTTCCTATGTATTTACCTTCCTGGATATATTGAGTACCACCTGGAAAATGGAATGAGGAAATTCAAATTACTTCAAAAGGACTTAAAATATACAAACTCTCTTCTCGATTCCATCCAGTTCAGCAAGTGACCTCCCAGAGGTCTATCACATAGCCAACACAACACATTTGGCTCAAGAACTTCCTAAAATATACTTCACTGGAGGCATTGATTGGCAAGTGTTGCTATCTATGTTCTCCTCTCTTCTGTTCTTTCCTAAAATGTCAGACATAAGCTATAGGAACACATAATGATTTGGCCTGGTCCTGGTTACCTTGTTATAATCCCATTGCACCACCCTCAGGTACCAGAGCTGCCCTATCTGTTGAATGCACAGGTACCTCAGACTGGCTACTTGACTTTTCTGACAGTGAGAGGCTGATTAGCACAAGAGTAACACCCCATCCACCCCCATTAATCATCCTACACTATTTTCAGGATCCTAAATTGATATCTTTGTAAGGTGGGCATAGTTCCCTGGATTATTAACAAAGCATGGATGTGGTGGGCTACAGATAAGCCTAGATAAAACGGTGCAGGAATAAAAGAAGTAAAGGCATCAGGTTTACACCTTCTCTGGCTTCATGACAAATGTCCCAGCAATAACTTAAAGTTAAAGACAGCCTCCTGGAATTTTCTTAAAATACTCCCTTCATAGAGTTATTTTGCTCACCTGCAGGAAGTCTTGGCCCAGCTCCCCCATTCATTATGATCAATCTGATATTTGATCAGCCTAAAAAATTCACAGTAGCTGTCATTAATACAGTTTTTTACATTTAATTCTAAAAATGAATGTTTTTGTTGTGTAAGAATTTTTTTTAATTATTTCTGATAAAATTTAATATGTAAGTGTAATGTGTCATCTAAAATGTTTTACTCGTTATATCATGGTTTAGGGTCAGGGTGGCCCCTTAGACCTATAACAGATGCTCTCTGTTAATGCCCCCTCCCTCCCCAAAGGGGAAGGGAAAGAGAATAAGGGAGAGAGACTTATCAATTAAAAGAGGAAATTAGAACAGCTTTAATGAAAATGAAAATAATAGTTATAAAACATGGAATATATACAAATATATACAAAACCAGTATCAGACCAACACCCCTGATGGTAATTATGTCACCATCACCACTGATGCTGTGGAGCAGGCACCAGGAGAGTCCCAGACTGGGCCCAGCAGCAGACAGGAGCTGTGTTCAAGAGATGGATTCTGGTACCGGTTTCAGGAACACACTGATTAGGATAAAAGGCAGAATGGACAGAGTCCTCCTCAGATGTAAGAACACCAGAAGAGAACCTGAGCCAAGCCAAACAAAGCTAGCAAAGTGGGCCAAAAGGCCAAAGAGAGGAACGAGACCTTCCTGATCCCTCAGCTTTATACTGAATATGATGTATATGGGATGGAATCACTCTCTGGTCAGTTTAGGGTCTCCTATCCTGTTCTGTCCTCTCCTCCCTACAGGTGTGTCCTCTTACTTTCTGCAGCTCCCATTGTGGTACACAAGATCCAGCAGTGGCCTTGGTCTGCAAAACAATCCTTAGTACTAACTTTAAATATGGGGTGTTATCACTGCCAGAAGCAGACGCTGTGAAAACAGGCTGCTAACTTCAGACAGTGCAGTTAGTTAGAACAGAGATGAAAAGTAAAATCACTGAACAGAATTAGTTCTGTTCTCACTCAAACCAGGACATATTAGAAAGCATTTAATTCTGGGCAAAATAAAATGTCTGACAGGAAACCACTGATTTGTATTCTTTTAAACAGTAAGAACTTGATAATAATCTATTTTATATAAAACCATGTATCTAAAAGAGAAACACTGATTTCCTGAGAGATATGAGCTTTTGTACTTTTTTTAAAATTAATTATTTTGATTACCAATTTAATATGTATGGGTATTTACACAGTATTACTTTAAGCATTCAGTAGAGCCAAAGGAAAAATGCCAGGAAAAACAGTAGTTGCATTGAGAATCTGGAGTTCTATATTCAATTCTACTGTACATGTCCAACATATAAACTTTGGGGATTCTTTTCCCTTATTAAAAAAAAAGTTAGGATAAAATAAATCGGGCAGGACATGGACATTAAAGAAATATTCCATCAGATAATGCATCATACAATTTTTCCAGATCAGCTCTTCAGCAAGTGCCATTTGAGAGCCAAAACTACTGTGATTTTAAAAAAGAATGGGGGAGAAAGAGCCCCAAATCTTTTCATTTTCATAAAGGATAAAATTAAGTGTGTTTTAGGATAATTTTTTGAATAACAGCAGCACTGTTACTGCATGTTATGAAGAAGCAACTAATGAAGTAATTGTGCTTAGGAATGTATTTACTGTGTGTAAAGTCAGCTTCCATGAAAACTCATGCTTTTTTCAACAGATATCTTTGCATTTCTTAAGAAGAACAAACTGTGGGTTGTAAAAAAAAAAATCAGTAAATAGTTATTCAGCTAGGTTAGCAACACAAACATGCCTAAGGCTAGGAAAGATTCATGCCTTATTTTAAAACTTTCTAAATGCCTGTCTTGTTAACAGAAATAATACTGGTTTTAGAATTTTATCACTCTTCCTTCTCAGACTACAGTAATCAAATCATTGCTTTAAATAATTCCTTTTCACTTTAATTGCCCCTTTTTAAAAACAGGTTAATAACCATCCATATTTAAACTGTAGATTTTATGAGTTATACTTATTATGCAAACCATTAAAGTTTTATAGTCTTTGCAGAATAAAATAATAATTGATCTTTTTCATCTGAGTGCTATTAAGACAAAGGGTGTAAACATCAACTGATTAAAACATTATTTAAAATGCTTTACAAAATGCTTTATAAAATTTAGTTCTAAGTAATTCCACTCATCAAGACTTGACAAATCTGAAGAGTACTTCATTTAATTTCCTTTACTAGAATGTTTTGCATGCAAAGCAAAAGCCTGAGGGACCCTCAGTCCCTAATAAAGGCTGTGTTATTGCCTTTGCCTTGGATACCATGACTTTCCAACAGGAAGCTGTCAGCAGAGCATGCAATGCCCTTCAGCAAATGTGTCAGGCAGGCTGAGATAACTCAGAAAGTCTATTCTTTCACTATTAGTAATCATCGGCTAAACAAAGAAGCATGTGCGATATTTAGGTCCTATTGATTGTTTTAGCAATAACAAGAAAACACTTAAGCAAATGAAAAAAACCCCAAACAACAAACCACAGATATTGCTTTAAGTCATTTTTAGGCATGTGGAGCCTTTTGCTCAGAGATCATTTCCAGCCTACAACATCGCTCATAAAAATGCTTTCAAGTTTAGACTCCATAAATTACTGTATGGACATATACTGAATGGTGTAGTCATGAGCTTATATAAAGAGGGTGCTTCTGCCTCAGACCTTTTCAGTTAATTATGGACATAAGAATTGGTGTAAACTAGTTAGAAGTCCTCCTATTCTCACATGGCAAAAAGAAGCAGCACAAACATCTGTTCTTCAGCCACAGGTGCTGAGTGACTGGAGGAACTGTGAGCTATCAAACAGATGGGGGAAGTGCATGTGCTATATGCTCAGCCTGCATGAAGAACAACATCCTACCCGCATGCATAAAATAAATACATTCTGCAGGCAGCAACTGCCAACTGAACACCAGCATTTGGACATCTGTAAATATCCTGAGTGAGGCCACAGAGCTGAATGCCAATAGAGTGCTATTACACATACTGGAAATAAGTCTTCCAGATAAATCAAAACAGATTTACCAAAAGTACACATTACACTCCAGAAACTGGACAGCAACCAGGAAACAGGTATGGTTGGATAAGTTACATCCACATTAAAGTTACAGAGATGAATTCAAGGATAGGTATTATAATGTTCAGCAAGGTGAAATGACACAAGCATAGGATATTTTAAGGTAATCTTAACATTTGCTTCCCAGGGGAATGTGCATCCTAGAAACCTGAATTTCTGCTGAAAGTAGTCACAGAAGGTTGCAACACCCTTGATACAAATTTAATTTAAATAAAAATGAAACTTTTTAATGGACTTTTTCTGTGGTATCTACCCATTTGTACCTATGAACTAACCTCTCTAATCTCTCAAGACTGCTGTATTTTATGTGGTAAGAGGTGACAGCTGCTTATCGTAAACATAGGAGACTGATAATTACCTAATTTGAACATAATCCTAAAACTGTTCAAATAAGTTGTCAGGCATCAGAGAATGGGTTGGAAGGGACCTTTCAAGATGATCAAGTCTAACCCTCCTGTCATGGGCAAGATCAGGTTGCTCAAAGCCCCAACCAGCCTAACTTTGAACACTTCCGATGATGGGGTATTCATAGCTTCTCTGGACAACCTATTCCAGTGTCTCACCAATCTAAGCCTACCCGTTTGCAGTTTCAAAACATTTCCCTTTGTCCTGTCAGTACAGGCCCCAGTAAAAAAATATCTCTCCTCTTTAAGTATTGAATGGGCACAATAAGGTCCCCCCAGAACATTCTCTTCTCCAGGCTGAAGAACCCAAACACTCTCAACCTTTCTTCAAAGGAGAGGTGTTCCAGCCCTCTGATCATTTTTTGTGGACCTCCTCTAGACCCACTTTAACAGGTCCATCTCTTTCTATTACTGGGGACCCCAGAACTCAATGCCCTACTCCAGGTGGGGTCTCATGAGAACATTGTAGAGGGAGAGAATCAGCTCCCTCGACCTGGTGGCCATGCTTCTTTTGATGCAACTCAGGATACAATTGGATTTCAAGGCTGTGAGTGCACATTGCTAGCTCATGTCCAATTTTTCATCCACCAGTTCCCACAAGTCCTTCTCCACACACCTCTCAATCCATTCATTATCCAGTCTGTACCGATATTGGGGATTGCCTCGACCCAGGTGCAGGACCTTACACTTGGCCTTGTTGAACTTCATGATGTTCACATGAGTTCAATAAAAACCATTATAAAAACAGGGCCAGAAGTGCTGCTACAGTAATCCTACAAGAAAGATAACGAGAAGTTTTGTTGAAGCCTGAGTTGAAACTTGCAGAAATCCCAGCTAGAAATTGCAAGCAGAGGACAAACATTTTTAGAGGAAGCTGCAAAGGGATTAAGGCTAGATTTAGTAGGATGCTCCTTAAGAATGCATCAAGTCCAAAGAAAGTAACATACATTATTCTGGAGACAACCACTAGAGAGCTGAGACACTAGTCCCCAGCTGCTCTCTAGTGAAAAGGACAGTAACAGCCATGCAATCACAGCACCCATGAGAAGGTTACCTGGGGGTTGCAGGAACACTCATTTATACAAAGTCAGAATATGAGCTCTGTTCCTGGTCTGTGACATAGGGCATAGATGATACATAAGAACAGGCAGATAGAGTATTCCTGGAGATTTGGATGTACCCTAAACTGCCTCAAAACTGTAAAAAGATGAAGAGCTTAATTTCACAATGTCTCCTGAGCTGTGAATATTTCCTCTGCATCAGAGAATCAGAGCTTTGTTGTTATTTCAAACAGAGCTCAGGATGTAGATTAAGGATTTAAATGTACAGCAAATAAATCTGTCTGATTCAAATAATTTAATATTTCATACTGATGTTGATTCGTTTCTCTTTTGCAAGCACCAAATAAAAACATATAAACACACAGGATTTTCTTCTGTTTGCTCTTTCCCTAATACCTCTTCTTTCCCTGCAGGCTTGTTAATTAAATGTCCTGGCCAGTGATGAAAATGTTATTATAATAAAGAATTCCTGAACCCAAACATAATTTTTGCAATCTTCCCTATTTTGAAAAATATTCAGCTAAAGAGCAATAGAGACACAGACTCTAAAGAAGAGTATAGCTATCTTGCATCTCAGTTGCAGTGCTATGGAAAGGAAAAGAGCAAGCCAAATCTCCTGTTTCTAGACACCTGTAAATGAGCAGCCATGCAAGGAATATCCCCCGAAGCAATAATCCCCTCTGTTTGTCTGACAAATTAACAATTTGATGCAGTACAGTTCTCCACCTGATAAAGGTCCTTCTTGTGGAAGTAACATTTAAAATCAGCCCAGGTTATAGTTTTACTGTCAAGTTCTTCTATAGAGGCAGTATTCCATTTTGATTCACACAAAACTGAGGCTATTGTGGTGTCCCCATTCAAATTAATCAAAGAATTCTAATAACATGTTGTCACTACTGTACTTTCAAGTATTTTATATGATGAGGAAAAATAGTCTCATTATGCTCCTCTGCTTAATTAAGTTAGAAAATATAAACCAAAACCATTACGTAGAGACAAAAAACCCTCAGATTATTTTGTATTTATATTATCTGTATTAGTTGATTTTTTTTTATTTATTTATTTTAATTTTAAATTTTATTTTAAATCTTATTAT
>JANIJG010008445.1:43218-54038 GCA_024611175.1 Megaceryle torquata | reverse complement strand
ATTTGTATTTATATTATTTCAGGCTACCAATATTTAGAAAAACTAACATGTATTTCAGATTCCTCCTACACTCTCCAGGATCAAAAGATACATCTTATTCATAGCATCCAGAAAATTAACACATCATTTCTGCAGCACATATCTCTCTTGTAGATAAATAACTGTCCAGAACAAGAGCCTAAAGAGAAGATTTTTAAAATGCCTTCTGGCAGCTTTTTGACAGTTTTTCTCCATGTTTCCTGGCATAACCCTTCCCAGAAACACTTGTCAGCGAGTAGGTGTTCTATATTGTCCATTTCTATCAGTAATCTGGCCACAATAGGACAAGACTGCATTTCCCAAACAACCACAATGCTACGCTCTGTGTGACCTCAGTGGTTATCAGCAGGTCAGGCAGAAACCAACAGCAAGACCAGAGCAGGGAGAAAAGCAGCTCCCAGGGAAAGAAGCCAGCCATAATAGCTCACCACCAATGCCTACAAACACAAGCTTCACCTCTGTAAATAAAAAAGCACAATTTTTGTGCTGTCCTGGAAGTTTCTAGGATGTTACACTGGCTAGTTTTCAGAAGCAAAGAGCACTGCACTGGTACCCTAACCCAAGCTGCCACTGGAGCCCTAACCTATGGGTAATGGCCACTGTTACATCATCCTCCTTTCCCAGTTGGCAGATCTCTACCAGGGAGAGGTGAAACACAAACCCCTTAACATTGCATCTGTGGCTATTGACATAGATCAAGCAAACGGGAAAAATGAGGGGACTGAACAAAGATTACTACAGACAGATCATGAGAAAGAGATGTCTGTAGAGTAATGGTTCATTATCCATACATGTTTAGACCAGTTTTGACATTGCCACTACTCTTCCAAGTCATATGTTTTTAATCAAAATTGTAATCATGTTTCTTTCCAAAGGATGCTTCTTTGGAAAACATTCCACTGGCAACACGGGGACATCAGGCTTTATTCTGGAGTTAGGAAGGAGCTTTTCAAGCAACATCCCTATTTCTGCTTACAAGCATTTACTCAGATCTTCTACATTGTGGACCTCTTCCACCACAGGTTATGCTCATACTACAGTCTAAAAAGTGTGATATATATTTTTAATAATTTTTTTTCAGGAAAATGGTCAGCATATCCTTCAAAGAACAGGCAACAAGGAGTGCAATGCATTGTCTGATTTTCCACCTAGTAATGGCAAATATCCTGGATTTGTAAACTTTAAATGCCGTTTCTCAGAAGGCTGAAATATATAATTTTGAGAGCTTAAGAAACAAGCAAAACCTGTTTTCTGATGCATCTGTGCTTTCAGGATGATGGCTTTTGGAGTCCATAAAAACGATCTGAGATTTTTTTTTTTCTCTGGGAGGATCACTTAAGGCTCGTGCTAAATGAAGCATTTTATCTTAATCCAGGGACTCACATAAATATTTTCCTACAAGTTAATTAACTTTTAGTCTTTGATGCCTTGTGAAATTTCTTTTCAACCAGCCATTGGCTCATGAACAGAAAAAACACTTATGCACATTCACAGGCACTCACGGACCAGCATGTATTCAACTACTAAGACTTTGTGTCTCTAAGAACTAGTTCTTAGAAGCATATAGACTTAAAAGCTTCTCATAATGTAGATGAAAATGCAGAAGTGTAATAAATGTTTGCTAAACAATCTCAAACATTTTTAATAGACAATGTCATTATTTTTCTATTCCTCCGACAATCTTCAAATCATATTTTAAAAAGATACATAAGCATTGTTTATAGTCATAGTTTCTTTCATTCCTAAAATATAGTCATTTAAATCCAATATCTCTTATAAAAAAGATCAATTAAATACAAACTTGCAATGAACCTTCACAGTCTGCACCAGTGGGCTGTTTTCAGTTTAGACAGCTGTGTTGTTAAAATTTCTTTTTACATACGACTTGAGGGTACCCATTTGCTTTACAATTAAGAACATAGCACCTAAAAATGTTCAGCTAACCAGATTGTTAATTGGTATGTTTGCTTTACGCTTTCTTGTATAAATAGCAAATGTTCCTCCTGAAACTGAACAGTTTAAAGGTTCACATATTATCTTCCTTGCATTTCTTTGTTTTCTCTCTTTTTACTTTTCCCTGTCCTCTGTGCCCAGAGATATTACTGATAAAGGGTTGCACACCCCATGCTATCCCTTCTATTCTCTGCTCTGATGAAAGATTTTGTCTTTGTAGAAATTAACACTGAATGTTTTCTTCAGAGGCAGACAAACAAATACTGATCTAGCTTTAGAGCAAAATCATCAGTAACATAGAAAGTAATATTATATTTGTCATAAACTTAAATAGAGTCCAAAAATATTATAAAATACAACACCATGTTACTATTATTTGTGATACTTAAGATCAGCATTTGCTTTTGTTAGCTCTTGTGTATGTGCCCGAGATCTCCACTGGCGAGTTACCTTTGCTTTCACCTCTCCTAATGTTTCTATTTAGTTCACCTGAATCCTTAAATTCCCTTAAGATTTTCTTTATACAAAATTAGAAGCATAACTCCTTGATAAATGGGAGCGTTCCTCTGAAAACTTAAAATACAATGTCAGCACTTCTATCATTTGATCTCTGAGTGGAATTTAATATATCAGCTGTGAATAGCTTATGACCTGTCCCATAACGTGGGGTTCATCTAACTAAATGTAGATACAGCTGAGCCAGTACCTCATTATAGTCAGCAGAGATGAATGCAATCTTCCAGGGTTCAATTCACAACATGTTAAAGTAGACATATAGTGTGCTTGCACTGCAACCTACCTTTATGTATTTTTCTCCACTTAAAAAAATGAAGAAATTGCTCATTTTTCTCCATTATCATTAGCAAAGAAATTCAGGCTGATCATCTCTGATGCCTATGCCTATCACAACCAAACTATCAAATTGAGTAAGGACTGCCATAACCAGAGACCACTTTTTTTTTTTTTTCTCTGAGACATGACTGAATTTTTACTCAAGTTTTTCCTTGGTTATCTTCTTCTCAAGTGAAGGTTGTTGAAAAGCGGCCAGTAACTGGACACAACTCGGGACTTCCTCTAGGGAAGTAGCCCGGATATACTGCCAAACTCATTACTACCTGTGGAATTGTGCAAGAGTTGAGAGGTCTTTGGAAACCCATTTGCTAAAACATAATCTATGACCTTGATTTCTAAATCAAGGGTAAAGCTAATTTATCAACAACACAAGAGAGAACGTCCAGTTCAGGTGTTCTTTTACTGACCACATGCTTGGCCTTGGTGCTTCTCTGTTGACACTGTGTAGGTTTGTTAATGAATTCATGAGCATGCACATTGAAGAACATTTTCATACATTAACATACTTAAAGACCTTGTCAGATGTCCTGTCTAAAGTCTAATATGACTTGTGGGTTACTTTCTCCTTAGGCTGATAATGCTTAGCAGCATCTGATGTCTCCCCCAAAGCTTTATCAGCTTGGAGAGTTTCTGGAAATATGCAGAAATTCTCAGCTAGCCTACATGTTTGGAGGATGCCATTAACCAACTCTGGCCTATGAACTAAACATAGCAGTGTTCAATAATGTACTGTTCAGAATGAACATGGTAACACTGAGGAAGATGTTGCATGTCAGCACACATGATGAAAAGGCAAAGGTCACATTACAAGGCAAAGATGATGAGCAGCAAGGTAGGTGACAACAGCTCTGATGACAGGATTGTCACACTCAGAACTGACACACTTGGCAAAGTCGGACCAGGCAGATGGCCATACATCATAGGAAGCAGTACTTTGCATAGGAATGAACTTCAGAGTGCTATTAAAAAGGGCTGCTATTCTCACTCTTAAAACCTAGGCTCAATTTACTGAAAAAATGAAGAGGTGAGGAATCTGTAAAGTCCAACTACAGTACTTATACCAAATGATATACCACTGAGATGATGCCTGGGGAAACAGGGTTCTAATAGGCGTCTATTTTTACTTTCTTACTTCCAAATTAATACCGGCACATCTTTCCCCACTCCTTCCCCTCCAGAAGAAAATGAAAATTTATGGAAAAACACATTACAATTGTTTATTAAAAATCATAATTAAAACTGCATTTTAATTATGCAGATTTAAACAGATTTAAACAATCTGAAGCCTCTGAGTTATGGAAATTTCTGAAAAAATCTATAATTCTAACAATTTCTAAAAATTCATCTGACCTATTTCATTAAATACAAACAGTGATCACAAAGCAGAATTGGTAAAAAAACCCCAAACAACCCTAAAGCACAATAAAGAAGTCTAATGGCTTACCATTTCATTATGAGTTATCAGGAACTAGGTTAAAACCAACACTTTTAAAAACTTTGATGCATACCTATATGCATTTTAAAATTTGATAAGGTTTTTTTTTTTTGTTATAAAAAAGTTTCTTTGTAACAATAATTCTTTGGCACACTGTTTCCAAGCATTTTAAGATTTGCAGCTTACAATTTCTGTTTTCTATTAATGCTGTGAATTTCTTGAATTTAAGAATAAATAATTTTTTTTTTACAATTAGTTTATTTTAATTTCTTTAAAGCAAAATGAACGTCCATAAAAGATAAGTAGATGAACAGTTAATTACAGAAATTTCCTATTGACTACTACAAATTGCTTCTAGAATGAGTACATTCTTTTACTGCTCTTAATTTTGTAATTAAGAATTTTGCATGTTAATTAGAATTGTTTTAGCATGGCAAATTCCACCACTCTCTGTGTCACTCAAAGGAGGTAAGCATACACATTCTTATTGGGTTTGTTTGTTTGGGGTTTTTCTGTTTGTTTGTTTGTTTTTGTGGGTTGTTTTTTTGGTTTTTTGTTGTTGTGGTGTTGGTGGGGGTTTTTTGTTGGTTTGTTTGTTTGTTTGTTTGTTGTTGTTGTTGGGGGTTTTTTTGGTGGTTTTTTTTTTGGGTTGGTTGTTTTTCTTTAGTCTGTATCTAGTATAAGTGAATAAGGAGAAGAAATTACCAGAGCAAGTTCAAATTAAAAAGTCACATAATTCTATAAAGTCAAAATTGACATAAAACCAATTTAGCCTTTTCTTTTCTTTTTGAGCATTAAATATCTCAGACAGAAAAATTGAAACGTTCATGACATATTTCAGTAAAATATTGAAAATACTTAAGAAGGAATAAGATTTCTATAATCATAGATAGTATGACTAAAAAAAAAGTATTAAAGAGAAATCTAATCTTGTTTTAACCTAAGGCTTGAGAAATAACATATCCTAACTTTAAAAAAATACACTGGATTGTTTGCCAGTGAATAGCTCATATACCAGCTAATGCTGATCTCATTCTTGCATTAATTGCCACGACAGTTGCATCTTTTGTAGACCCTTCAATTTGTAAATTTTAAGTATTTCCCAGGAAGCTTGCTAGAGATGGGATGTAGAATACCATCACTCAAAGTGTTTCACTCTCTGAGAGTTGCAGTAAACTGTAAGTTAATGAAACTCTGGACGTCTTAAACTAGAGCGGGAAACTCACAAGCTCTGGGACTGAACATGGCCTGAAACTTTATTGCACCTCACTTGGGATCATATCATTTTTTCCTTTACATTATTTCTGAGTAACACTCAGCTAGGCTTTAATTTATGGCCTATCAGTGTGTCTGAAAGAGCTATTTGGCCCTCAGTAAGGGAGAGAATATTCCAGGTTTAATTGAGTGCATAAAATTTTACTTTGTGCCCTCTTGAGTCTTCCATGGAAACTATGGCTCACTGAGATGGACAGTAACTGTTAGGAATGTACTTACTGCATTGAAGTTGGGGAAGAGGTTGACTGCTGCAGCAGTGTCCAGAGGAAACGGAAGAAATGGTTTAATATCCAGTGATGGCTGCAAAGGTGGAGCAGGAGGACGCACTAGGGCTGGAAGAGCAGGGCTCTGGCATGTACCACCTAGGTGTAGAAAAAGATAAAATGCATTCAGCAAGTACTGTCATTAGAGGGTGGGGCAGGGAGGAGGGGAGCCAACACACGAAAAAAAGACAATATTGGATTAAACAAATACATTTTTATTTGTCCAGAAATTACTGCATTATTGAAAAAGCACATGGCTGACTCAGTGACTGTTGGTCATAATTCTTTGCCAGTAATTACTTCAGGTATCAATCTCTCATTATTTAAAATTAGGCAATAAACCATTTCTCTCCCTGGATTTTCTGGAACAATAGTTCAGCATATGTTTGACTTGCCTTTAGAACTCCAGCTAGTCTCATTCTGCTATAATTTCAGTCTTTCATCCCAACCCTATTGCTCAACCCTCCAAAGGCAAACTGCTGCAGAACAGCAATAACTAGATATTCAGCTCAGTAAAAGTCAAGTCTTTGGCAGACTTTTGCCTTTTTTTTTTTTTTTTTAATTAAATTCTCATTCATGGAGTTTACAGCTTTCAAGTCAGCCTAAACTTCACAAACACAACATACCTTGCTGCCTCAACAGTCGACCAATACAAACTTAAACTAAGAACAATTTCAGCAGCCACCAATATCCTGTTTATGGGAAGGTACTGACACTTTCTGCTCTTGCAAGGGGTGGAGCTGATTCAGACTGTATATGAGAAGGCTCCTCCTGGCTAATGCTACCAACCACCAGCTCTGTGGGAATGCAGTGCAAATGAAGAAATTCCTTCACATACCTATAAGTCACTACCTGTTTGCAGCAGGCCCTATTCTACTTATTTGTTTGCCCCATGTCACATTCAGCTAAAAGCTGGAAGAATCTGAGTTCATTCTCTACTTCCAATGTCTCCCATGTTTTTGTTGCACTCAAAAATATCTATTCTCTATTAGGACTATGTGGATTGTAGGAAATTGTTAAAAAATGCCAGTGTTCTTCTAATCTGAGAGGCAGGCAACAGACTGTAAAAGCCTGCTGGTAGGTGTCCAAGAAAGAAAAAAAATGTAATGGGAGTTTTACCCCAACTCACTGAACAGAGACATAGGCAGACAGACCAACAGAGGGAGAGATCCCAAATCTGTTTCTTTTTTCCCTGTCATACATACAGATGCTTCATTAGACAAGCTGCATACATACTTTAAGAGCCCAAATACTAAGCAGTCAGAATGATATACAGAGTCTCTCCATATTTGGCCAGCAAATCTGCAAACAAATTTTGCAATTTAATGTGTCTAATTGAGGGCTAACAGCACAGGAGTTAATTAACCAGTTGTAGCAGATCATCCACAGTTCTGCTTGTAGGTATAAAATCAGCTGGAAACAAATTTTCAAAGACAGTATTTTTTGCCAACTTTTATCTTCTCTGTGAAGTATTTCACTAAAAATTATTAAAAGGAAAACACTACCCACTAGTAAACCAAAAGTACTGGATTAGGGTTCACTCCAGTCTCAAGCTAGGTTTTGCCCTAGAGTAACTGACATTTTGGAGTAATTTCTACATTTACCTCAATGAAAAAGTGTACCAAATCACTCTGAATGCAGCAGATAAAGACATGGGCAAGGAGCAATGCCTTCCATAGTTCACTAGCATAGAATTGTGAAGTATTTCATGATTGCCATAGGTTAGGCAAATGCTTCATTCCCATGGAATTATTAAAAAAACAGTGCAAGAATAAATTTAACAGGTCAGAATGATGATAAAGTAGTGTTGAACAGGCCAATCTTATTCCCTCTGAATAAGAAAGACTCATAAAGAGTTTTTTTAGATGCTGGAAATAATTTTTCTCACAGAAAACTTTTACAGATGAAGTGGAGAAGTCACTTCTACTAATAAAAACGTCACTAAGAAGTCTCCAGGTTGCACCTGAGATTGTACAGGATCACAAAGAATTGCCAAGGTAAGCACTTGCCTGGCAATAGCAAAGAAATTGAATCTATTATACAACTCACGGATGCAAATGTAAACTGGACTGAAAAATGTCAACTGTATTTGGGGACCCAGATTGTTGAGTGTATTATCTCACTGCTATGTAGAAGAGCCTTGTGGGTTTGGATTACCTAGAGCAACAGTATTTTTATCCCATACTTGTCTAGGATACCATACCATCAAGGATGAAATATTTCTATTCAGTGATCCTTCCCTGTGGCATGACTAGGCACTCACCCACCTGCCGCTGCCAGGCAGTGCTGCACAGAGTCATCTGGGGATGAAAACACACTTTAAAAGGAAAAATTCAGCCAGCTCTGCAGGACCTTGGCTGGGACTCAGAGCCTCTGGAACAGTTTTAAATCTACCACAGTCCTGGCTACAGTGGCACAGAAAATGAGTACATTCAGGAGCACAGCTGCTCTCTGTTTTTGTAATAGTGTCAGACAAGTCCCCCAAAGATGAAGCATGTGATAGGTATCATGAAATTTGAGCTTTTGCTTAAAAGAAATTCTCTAATGTTTATGGCTGCAAAAGCTAGCTTCTCTTTCCATTTAACATGAACAGAGTTGGAGTCCAGAATCAGCAACAGAAACCTGAAGCAATGGTAACCATTTTTGTGACTCAGCTTAACCGAAAAAACTTTGGACAGCACTTGGGAATGTTGATGTTAACTATTTCCAATCTAATCCATTAGCAGAAACATGAAGGGGGTAGAAACGTACTGAGAAGAGTTTTTGAAGATCACATGTAGATAAATTCTTATTGTAAAGGTGGCAATATCAAGGGCAGAAATGAAGACACAAGGAAAACGTGAGAACTGAGAAAGAGAAACTGAAAGAAAGGTGCACTAAACAAGAAACACAGAATTTACTTCATAAATAGGTGGCGTTATGTGTGACAACAGCACACTTAGATAATGACCATAGCAAGGCAGATGTCCTTTTTGGTTATCCAGTGTTACTGAACACTGGATGAAGGTGAGGAACCATAAAGATTGGTTACGACTGTTTTGATGTTTTGTGTGATAAGCTTCTAGAGCAAGACCATCATAGCTTTCCCTGTGCAGATGCAACACTGCTGATCAACATACTGCAAAGGCTCAATGTAAGCCTTTTTCACAGACTTCCTACCAGCAAGGTTTGGAGATCCAATTTGACTATTAAAGCTACGATAACATCCCACACCACTGACAGGCTTTGTCCACATTCTGTGCTTGATGCCTCTGTATTACTACCTGAACTTCATCCAGAGAGACATCCTTGCCAAAAAACAATCTGTATGCATTGCCTGACTTAAAAGACATAATTGTCCCCATAAAATGTAGGGCAGTGCAGGTCTAAAGTTACATTTTATAGAAGAATGTTACAATTTCTGAAAATAGGAGGATACTAAGGTATTTATTAATTCCAGTGTTCTAAGTAATGTTATAGTCTAAAGTCTTCCTAAAGAGGAAGAGTCTTTCCAGCCCATTCAAATCCTAAATGGGAGATGAATGTTCCAGGCATCTGGGAAATTCATGACAATGTTTTTACCTCAGCTTTCTTTGTAGGAAGCACAGGAAAAATACAACTTAGAAGCTTAATCAGCTCATGATTTTAACCAAAACTGAAATAATCATTTTTTAACACAGGCAAGATAATCTGTTGGTGAGAGGCACTAGTAATGCATCCAAGGTAAGTGTGAGCAAACAAGTTTGAAGAAAAGCTTGCCACAAACCTTTACCACTTCTTATATCCCATCGAGACAGTTTTTGAAGACTTCCTCAGTGTCAATCAAACTGTGCATTTTTACACATGGATGCACTTTTGCATCTGTCATGGTTTAGGGTCAGGGCGGCCCCTTAGACCTATAACAGATGCTCTCTGTTAACGCCCCTCCCTCTCCAAAGGGGAAGAGAAAGCGAATAAAGGAGAGAGACTTAGTGATTAGAAAAGGAAACTATAACAGTTTTAATGAAATATATACAAATATAAATAAACCAGTATTGAACCCAACCTCCCTGATGGGAATTACATCACTGTCACCACTGATGCTGTGGAGCAGGCACCAGGGGAGTCCCAGACTGGGCCCTGCAGCAGACAGGAGCTGTGTTTAGGAGCTGGGAATCTGGTACCAGGTTCAGGAACACACTGATTGGGACTGAAGGCAGAACAGAGTCCTGCTTGGTTGCTCCAAAGAAGGAACCAAAAGAGGACCTGAGCCGAGCCAAGCCAAGAGAAGCTGGCAAAGCTTTCCAAGAGGATAGAAGAGCCCAGGAGCCCCCAGAGAGAGTGCAAGTGAGTGAGCGAGCTATAGACCCTCCAGATCCCTCTGCTTTATGCTAAATATGATGTATATGGGATGGAATACCTCCTTGGTCAGTTTGGGGTCACCTACCCCGTCCTCTCCTCTCTGCAGGTGCGGCCTTTCACTTTCCTGCACCCCCCAATGTGCTACACAAGATCCATCAGTGGCCTCGATCTGGACACCAATCCTTAATAGTAATTCTAAACATGGGGTGTTATCCCTGCTAGCAGCAGACACTGTCTGTGAAAACAGGCTACTGACTTCAAGAGGTGTAGTTAGAAGAACTGAGCTGAAAAATAAAGTCACTGAACAGAATTAGTTCTGTTCTCATTCAAATCAGGACATCTCCAAGCGGGACTAGACATTTTGCCCTACCACTAGGTAACCTGTTTTGCAATACAGCATTATGCTCTGAGAACAGACAGGCTATGTGTTACAAAGCCACATAAACATCATGAAGTTCATGTGCTTTTTGGCATAGACTGCTCAAGCCGCTCTCCTTCAGAAACCACTAGTGACAGGAAATTCAACACTGCAACACCTTTCTTGCCTGTACCTGAAACCAAGCAAGAAAACGGAAACATTCAGATGAAGAGATGATTCCTGCAGGTTCAGCCTCAAACTGTACATTCCATAAGGAATTGTCACATTTTATTTGAGTTGGAATGTGAATAAATATTGCTTCTCC
>JANIJG010008445.1:17993-35355 GCA_024611175.1 Megaceryle torquata | reverse complement strand
TTCATCAGAAAGCAAAGAAAGCAGAAGAGAAGGGGAAAGGGATAGGAAAGGAAAAAAGAAAAAGACAGGAAAGAGAGGAGGAAAGAAAAAGGAAAAAGGAAAAAGGAAAAAGGAAAAAGGAAAAGGGAAAAAGGAAAAGGGAAAGGGAAAAAAAGGAAAAAAAAAAAGGCTGATTTCACTCTGGGGAGCAAAAAAGCTTCCCATTTCCCGTAACAGGATACGACCTGAATATTTGAAGATTAGATTAGAGCCATTTCCTTCAGCATTAAGCAGCTGAGGTCTGCTTACATCACACTGTCTTATGGAGATGTGAAATCAGATGTTGCTTTGTTGCCCCATTGCCCGAAACAGAAGGTTAACTACAGTGACTGTAATATTCCAAGTTGGGCATGCTCATAGCACTTGACAAAAGCATGCACACTAACAAGATAGCAGCCTTCCAGCATGAAGAGATGACTCATTTAATTCACCAGAAATTTACAGATCATCACCAACTTTCTTAGAATCTTTGCTTTGCTGTACCAATGAACACATTGGCCATTCTTCATTTCTCTGACAAAGACTGCAGATGCAAATGATTAGTAGTTCTGGACTGCAGTACTGAGGTTTGAGTTCAGCAAGGGGTCAACCATGAAAGGAGAGCAGGTGCTGATAAAGTGTAAAACCCCTCAACATGATGTTAAAGGCAAGGAGTTTGAATCAATTTTGGAAGGTGGAAAAGTGAAGAGGAAAGAAAGGGAAGCTAAGAGGAAGTAAAAGGCACTGGGCAGAAGGGGCTGTTGAAAATCAGTGAGAGAAAACTGAACCTTGGCCAGAACCAATTAGACAGATGTTGTATGGAAATTCTATATCCAGACACAGATTTAGTTTTAATAAATTTAAATAGGATGTGTTATAACATACTTAAAAAGTAAGAGTTTTGTAACTGTATTGTATCTAGAAAATACTAACATAATTGACAAAAATATTTATTGCAATCACACACTGCTCTTGTGCAATTCAAATGACAATTTTTCCTTCTTTTTAAATAGAGATAAATACATGCCATATCATATGCTGGAAAACAGTTTCTAGGTTTTAAAACACAGTATATCCTGATGAATAAAAGTTTTTATTTCCTTCCAAAAAGCTGTGGGATTGTGCTTCTATAGACACAGTTACAATAAAGAAAATAGCTTCTCCAGAAACCACTAAGTCTCTATATTCAAAAAGTGTAAGGAAAAATAAAACCCATAATGCAATATAACCAATAAAGATATATAACAAAGTTTTATTAGGACTAGTGAAAAAAACATTGGTTTTCCTATCTATGACAATGATCTAACTGGAGATACTTGCGCAGCACTTGGAGTGGTTTTGATTTCTGTGTGTATTCACTTCATGAAGGAATTTAGGTTGAGTTTCCAGCAGCCCACAAAAATCCCTTGACCACAGGGCTAGTGTGTTTCTGGGAAACTGAATGCACTCTTTTTCAGCAGAGAAGTTCTAACAAAATGGCTATTTATAAAGAAGGGCTATGGAAACTTCAATTTTGGCAAGCCTACAGGCGATGGAGCTGATTTAAGCAAATGTTTTGAGAGCTGGAGTACATGTCAGTTAATAGGTTGACTGTCCTTCTCTTGATAGTTATGAAAATACTGTCAGGTCCATTTTTATATCTCTACATAAAACCTGCCTATAATTTAAAAGAAGTTTTTCAAACAAGGGAAAGTATTTCCTGTCATTCTCTACAGGTGTAGGGAAAGCACCACTGCTTTTGCAGACAAGACACAAAGGACAAAATAATTTTTATGTCCTATTTTCCAGAAACACTGGCATGTCAGGCGCAATTTGTCTAATCCATGACATGTTGGATGCTCCAGGCTGTGTCCAGAGAAATAGATAAAGGCATGTCCTCCACCAATTTAATGAATGGGAATCCCTGCCCCCAGCTAATATAAATTGTGTTTGTTGGTGGGTAATTCTATTGATTGCAATTCAGTTACATTTCATGTGTACACATAAGAGTTTTCAGTAAAGTAGCATAAACTATTGGACAAAGAATACAAACCTAACCCAACAATATGTCCACATTTCTTTAAGATCTATGAAATTAGTTATGATTTAGCTTTTTGTATCTTATCCAGATATTTCTTAAGTGTTTTACTATCGTGTGATTTAAAATTATTCCATGATAAATCAACATGCTGTTATTCACTCTATTCAGAACCTTTTCCTCACCCCAAAAACAAAGGCATTTTTATAGTTTCTGACACACATTTTGTCATAAGGTTTCCCTAGTTGATGACACAGCTGGTACCTGCAAACAAAAGGGTGCAGGACAGTATCATGTGTATCTTTGATTACCATATCATATGAGCAAATATATAAAAGAAGAAAAAACAAACTAAAATCAAACCAAAACAATAAATAAATAAATAAATAAAAACAACACACAGACACGCCCCCCAAAACAAAAACCAAACCAAACCAAACCAAAAAACCAACCAACCAACCAACCAACCAACCAAACAAACAAAAAACCAAAAAACCAACAAAAAACAAACCAACACCACTAAAAACCTGCAGTGCTATAAAAGGTGGCAAGGAATGGTCTGTATAGGCATGTGCAGATTTCACTTCTGGCTACGGATGGCAAGGCATGGTGAAGGAGACAAATACTATTCATCTGCATTTTTACACAGGTCAGGAACAGCTTGAAACCTTTCTTAAAGGAAAAGGAATATGAAAAGAGCTCAAGTAGTAGTATCTTTCCTGGTCTGCTCTTCAGTCAGCCTAGCTATGTTCTGGTTCTCTTATCAAGGCATCTTAAAATATCATGGTCCCTGTCCCACAAAGTAAACATAGGAGAAAGATATAAAATATTTTAACATATTTTTAGGGAACTCTGTTTTTGCTCATGTAATAACCCTGCTCAAAATATTGATTTATAGCCTTACATAACTATTAGAGTTTCACTTTGTGTGCATCACAAACTGAGGTTAGACATTTGCTAATTTTGCCTTCACAGTTTTTCATGATCTAGAATTGAGTATTTCTTGAACTAACTGTAAACGCATCTAGAAACAAGCCTAGTATAACAACAACCCACCTCAGACATTCCATTTCATTCCATTCAAAGACTATATTTCATCTACCTTGTTACTAAGGTGCTTGAAAAAAATCAAGCCTTCGTCGTAACACACTAAAACTGTCATTCCACAGAAAAAAAGAAAAAACTCCCAGATGACATGTTTTACTTTTTAAGTCTCTCTCTGCAAAGAGACAAAATAAAACAGAAGAAATAAGTTTGGTTCTGCAATTATTTCAGAGATATTAAAGTAAATGTGAGTTTTGAAAGGCATTGCTACCAGGCCCTGTAACCATGATAAAATACAGTACAGTACCAAGAAGAGAAAAATTTTTGTGCAGACTTTTCTGATAATCCATGTAGATCAGAAGGATCAGAATCATGCAGCTTCATAATGTTAAATCTATCTATAATAATTCCAGATGTTATTGAGTTTGTTATAGATGGGTGTATTTGTTCTGATCCTTTCAAGTCATTGCATTGCTTTGCTTTGACTATTTGGAGTGAAGTTATAATAATCATTTGACTTCTTTGCATCACATGACATTATATGTTCCTAATACTTTTATTACTTTTTCACATTAAAATAGAGAAGTAATCCCCTCGATTTAGGCAACAGACATTTATTTAATTGAATTGTATATCAACTACTTCAAGTGATTTCTCAATGTGTTTTTATTACTGGAGACGAGCAAGTGACTCCCCTCCAAATCCCACCATCTTCGAATTTCAGTAAATCTGGTATATTAATCTTATCAGAAGATCCTTACAATATCTGGGAAGCTAAGAGGGCAGGGAAAGTGCAAAGAGCCTTCAATGGAACCATTTGTTGACAAGTTGATCCATCTCCCTGTCCTCCCACTCAAATGAGGAGTGCTGGAGCCTCGCATACTCTAATCATCTTTGCTTTCCACAAGAGGTAATCTTACAATAAATTTCCAAGAAAAAGAAATTGTATTAAACCAGTGAAGTGAGCCAACTAATTGTCAGATTACTATAGAAATGTAGGGATTTGCTAAGACACAGATAAACTTCAATCCTGCAAATACTTGTGCATATATTTAACTATTCCAATCCCTCCCATCAGTGGAATAACATCAGAAAAGTTAATTCTTTTTTAATTCGAGCATGTAAAAGTAAGGTCTATCTCTTATTTGTATTACTCCATTTGACTAAACATTCAAAATGTGCACAACAATGAGTTTTAAAGAGAATTGCTATTCTACTAAAAAGGAATTAAAGTTTTACAAGGGTGCTCAATTTGAAGGGTTAATCTATACCCTGAATACTTCACCCACATCACTATATACAGGAAGAAATTTCTTTGCATAATACAGAATTTTGCACCACTTTCTTAAAAAAAACCCCAAAATCAACCAACCAACCAATCAAAAAAACCAAACCCACAAATAAAACCAAAGCTACAAATAACCAAAATATTCCACATAAGAAAAGAAACACATCATGAAATTGTAAACATAAGATGAAAATTAAGGTACTCTAAGCAAATTGCCAAAGACTTGCTAAGACTTCCATCTTTTCTTTCTGTCATCACATCTTTTAAAAAGAATGGGATTATCCCCAAGAGAAGAACATATTTCTTGCATCTAGAAATGACATTAGAAAAAAAACATAAACTTTCCGAAAAAAGACAGTGTGTTGAGAAATGAGGCCTATCTCTCCTATTTCTCCACAATTCCAGTGAGTTAAGGAAACCAACACAGGGTATTTGTTTGAGCTGTATTACTAAAGGACAACTATCACAGTGCATGGAATCTGTTTAATTAGAGGTATCAATTCAAGCAATGAGGCAAGTTTGCATGCAAGCCTCTAAGAAACCTGAAACCAAACACAGCTTGCCTGTATAAGGGTTGCATTCCAAAGCCCATGTTCAAGCCAACTTTACAGATCTGGAGTTGCAACTAAACATAAATCACCTGATCCACAGCAGAGTGTTTTGGGTGCGTTAACCTGAAACACTGAGAAAATTTCAGCACATAAAACTTCAGCAGATACGAGCAAAGATAGGACAAAACTTAAGATTTGCAAACTCTTGTTCATACCCAAACCACTAATGCTGACACTGGTCTTGCGTCTGTGTATCTGCATTAGGCTGGGACCTTACACTTTCTGCTCTTCTAACTCAGAGATTGGGTATCTGTAGCTTCACAGATCTGTTGGCCTGATTTATGCATTACAGATGCATTACCATCTGAGAAAAGATTCTGCAAGCCTGTGTTTCTGTCTGTTTTGCTTCACTTGGATTTGGGGAGAATATATGGTAATCTTGTCCGGAAAAAGATATAATTTAAATGGGGAGTGCTAGGATTTCTTTATTACACTCTTCAGACAGCTAAATTATGCTTAAAATGGGTTAATAAGATCTAGAGCACACACAGCTGTTTGGTGTTGCTATGTAGATTCTGTTGCTACCATATGTGAAAAAAAAAATCACATTTTATTTCTCACTTAACCTACTATTTAAGTTCACAGAATGCATCAAATGGCTCAAGCATTCAGCTACATGAGTATTTGCAGTTCAAAAAGTGGTAAAATGGATCTCTATGTCTAAGGTCAAGCATTAACCATATTAACAGAACTATTATGAAGTGATTAAAGTTGCATACAGAATAACATTGTAGCAGGGATGTAAAATAAAGCAATGCAGAGTTCACATTTAGTTTGCTCCATGGTTTGATACTTATTTTTGCAGAGCATTAGCAAGGCCAATTCATGCCAATAAATCAGTAGACTCAGGCTACCAAGAATGGTGGAGACCCAGAAACAGGAAAAACAAACCAAGGAAGTCAATATGATTCAGCATCAAACAGCTTGAAGTGAATAGAGCACTTGCTCCTGCAAGTATAAGATGAGAACTCATTTCCCACCAGAACAGCTCTTTCTTGTTTCAGTAAGACCCTTCAGTGTTTCCCTCCAAATTCCTCTGCAGATGTAAACGAGTTGGTTTAACCCATTTTGTGAAATTAAAAAAGTCCCCAAAACTACTACTAGAAAGCCCCTTGGTTTTGTTTGCCTCATCACATGATTTCAGAGTTTTATCTTCTCATTGAAAGATAGGAAAAGGTAGCATGAGATATTTCTTAGAAGGCTACTGCACACTAGAAAAAATATGTAAGGCAGTGGATGCACATACAAACCTGAGAGGACTAGAAACCTTTTTTTTTTTTTTTTCTATGGAAAAATATTTTTGAGAATATTATCTTAAGTTATTGCTCTAACTGCATGGGCAATGACCTCTTAATAGACATGATTTAGTACAGGATTTTATCTCTTTTCCCCTAAAATTCAGTATAAATTTCAAATTTGCTATTTATTAAATCGGTATAAAGTTATTTGGCCTTTCCAAGACGACACATTCAAAAATCAATCTGACATTCTAACTACAAATTTAAAGTTTCCTTGTCAGGAGAAATTCTTACCCATATACAATTTTAATACAGGTCCATTCAGAAGCTTCAAGCACACAGTTGGAAATGTTAAAATCTTTTAAGAATAGCAATAATTTTCTCCCGTATGCAGCTTTTTCTGGATGAACTAAAAACCCATGTAAATGATAGTTTGGTATGATTTGTGGTCATAAACTTCAACAGAGCAGTATGAGATGATGCTCTAAGAAAATGTTAAGCATCCTCTTCTTTGAGGGGGAAAGAATGAACCTCAGTTTTTCCTTACTGCTGCTGTTCTGCTTATCTAGTGTAGAGTCTGTTAACTAGAGGAGAACCACCATAAACTATTAAACTATTCATGGACTTGTCCTGATCTCTTTAATGATATCAACTAATAATATGCCTAAGAAAGACAAAAAAAAAAAAAAAGAATCCTAGTTCAAGAAATCAGAGATTGCCCCCTTGAAAC
Organism: Megaceryle torquata; assembly: GCA_024611175.1. NCBI lineage: Eukaryota > Metazoa > Chordata > Aves > Coraciiformes > Cerylidae > Megaceryle > Megaceryle torquata. Next base: position 28,409 of record JANIJG010008445.1, on the reverse strand, counting down.
TGAATAAAATTTAAATAGGACTCTGTGAATTAAGAGAGATTCTACATAACCTGAACATAATCAGGAAAACTTGCAAGCTCCCATCCTATCCACATAGATGAACTCCCTGCAAATATCAACCTAAAAAGGACAGTCATGATAGCTTTAAGTTATTTGGTCTTTTAAGTTATTTTAGTCTTTGGTTTAATTTTTGTTGTGGGGTTTTTTTTTGTTTGTTTGATTGTTTATGTTTTGTTTTAAATAAGAATGGGAATTTATATGGACTTAAGGATGTATGGAATTAAATAGTTCAGTTGACTTAAGAATTTCATATTATCATTATTGGCATCAATGAGTTGGTAACAGAAATAGTAAGAGCAATAATGACTATGTTTTGCTTGCAGCTCAGAGTCGTTTGATAGCTTCTAGAAAAGAGGTTTGTGGTTTTAAACCACTTCCTGAAAAAGAAATAATCAGCATAGATTTCATTACCTGTTAATTTCTGATCCTTGCTACAAAAAACATTAAAGCTCAGACTGACAAGGGAACTGATGGAGTCTTCCCCTTCAGGTTCACAGAGCTACTCTAGCATGGGGAGACCTGAGAAAGCATGTTCCCCCCTGCAGGTGCATCTTCTCTTAAGTGGGGATCCCCACACAAAGCTAATACAATTCAAGTTATCTAATTGCCTAAGCTCATGTTTCCATCACATTCAGCACCTCTTCTGGCAAAGAGAGAGGGAACAACTGTCTGGGCAGGAACCGCAACCCAAACAGACAAATCCTTTCTCCTGTACTTCCAAGGTAGTGGTGGCTGAGGAAGAATTGCATGCTGGGCATGCCAGTGTCCTCCACCCCCAGATTTTACTAGGGTCAGATGGCACTATTTCTATTTCCACAAGAATCTAAAGTGAGATTTGTATTGCTGAAAATTTGCTGGCATATCTTTTAACATAAAAATGCCTTTAATTAAGGAATTAATAAATTACAATAAAGTATCATGCAATTGTAATCTTTGTGAATATTCCCATGAAGAAATCTTTCTACTAGAAATGCACAAAAAGCTTATACAAATCACATGAACATTGTTAGAATAAACTGAGAGGGAATTTAGGAGAATTAATTGTTAATGTTCTTTCAATAATAAGTATAATCAAAGACTGCCTACCTGAGATATCTCTGTACTGCTTCTCCTCATTACATTTGGTTTTTTGGATATATTTAACATAGAAAAAAAAACCCCAAACAAACAGGGCTTAGCAGAATAAGCAATAAAAATAAATTAATGTTCTAATGTACTTCTGCATTATCTTCCTAAAATCTTTGTTGTCTGGGTGTGCACAGTGACATGTAGCATCGCCATTCATTGCCTTCACAAGGTTAATTTCAAGCTATTTCAATAATTTTTCTTCCCTATGTGCTGATGATAGCATGTGATGACAATTTAGCTTCAAGCTAGTCACTACAGGGAAAACAGAGCAGTTTTGTTTGGTCGTCTTGGGGTGCTTGTGCAGGGTGGTGCTGCCAGTAGCGTTTTTTTGCAGCATCAGCACACCACAGTGCTTTACCTGCTGCCTGCCTGCCTTTCTCTGCCAGCACAGTTTATATACATTTCACACACTCTAAGGCTTTCCACAATCACATTTTGACTGTACCTACATTGTTAGAGAGATTTCAAAAGTTGCTTTGATTTTTTTTTTTTTCCTAATGTGTTTTCAGCCTTTTAGTGTTTGTTTATTACAGTCAGTAAGTTCTTTCATGCAGAGGTGTGTATCAATGTGGACTATTTATGTGTACTAGTGTCCCTCTTTGAGGCCACTGATTCTTTTTACCTTGGAAACCTGCATGTATTGGTAAGGTCATTTATTGCATGCACTGTTAGACTGTGTAGAGCTAAATGCTAATATGAAGGATACTTGTCTCATATATATGCATCTCACCAGACAGGTATTTCTGCAAGGCACTGTACTTTCTATATGGCACTTCCAAAGAGATGTCAGATTTCTAGCTGCTACTGCTACTGAACCTATAGAAAATCAAATGCTGAGCTATTAATTAGCATTGACTAGATTTGTCAGCTTCACCTATGTAAGAAGATAACGTCTATGTCCTATAAAAGTACTACAAAAATTAAAAGAAAAATTAAGAAAATAAAAGAAAAAAGGGAAAACCACAGGGCATCTAAAAATGTATTGAAAAATTTTACTTCAACCCAATTGAAAAGAAAAAGAGTTAATTCAGTACCTTTCTTAGTAAAGAAAGGGGAGAGAAAAATCATACCATGTGGACCAATACAATTTCCAAGCAGTCAGTGCTACTAAGATTTAAGCCAACAGAAACTAAATGTGTTATTAGAAGGTTAGTGCAACTGCCCTAGCAGTGCCTGTGGAGAGGAGGACTAAATAACCAGTTTTACAAGGTAGACAGACTGTGGTTAGGCTTGACGAGACAAATGTTTGTATATGATTACATCATGTCTTAAGTGCTAAAAGCATGTAAGGATACCAGAAATAATGCACTGCAATGGCTGTATAGCACCTACATTCATGTGGTTGTCATGCCCTCAAGTCAGAGAAGGAAACAAAAAGGGAAAGGATTTAAAGATATCTTTACATATGCATACAGAACATTTTATAGCCTGTTTGAATTGTTAGAATGTATCCTTTACAAACACAGGAATTGCAAAATTAAATAGCAGCTAATAGCTAAAGTTTTATGTATGTTTGGTTTTCCTTCTTAAAGAAATAAAACCAGATACTGAAAATAACAGATGTTGCATGAAAGGTTGAAGCAAAGATATTATTTTTCTGTGCTACCTAAAAGCAGACAAGCTTATTCAACTTCCACTGTTGAAAAATTTGCTGCTCATAGTAGCAACCTACCAGTAATAGACAAAGCATCAGTTTGTTTGCTGTATTATAGTCACATATCTGGCAAACTAACTGCTCCTGATATGTGACTGGTTTTGACAGGAGGCAAGTGGAATTGCTATCACAGGTAAATACCAGCAAACAAAAACTAATTTGCTAAACATTGCACTACAGATACAGTAGACCCTCGGGTCACTACTGAAAAATGACTTGGCTTTATCAAGAAGAGCACTGATACTGCTTCTTGTGCCAAGACTGCCTTCCTCCCCACCTCCTCCTTCCTTGTGCATTCACAATTGCAGATCTTGCCAAGGTTCTGTTTCCTGAATTTTATTTATTTTCTATTTATTTTTTCAATATTGATCCCTAGTGCAATGATGGGTAACAGTATTGGAAAACAGAGCCATTATCTCCCTCTGTCTTCATAACTTACTACACTCCATAGTAAATAAACCGAGTAGACAAGGTCGACAACAACAAAAGAAGCTGAGAAAGTTTTCATGCCTCTCATTTGAACAAACTATCTGCTTTTTCAATTACAGCATAAAAGTAAATAAATAGGGGAACCACTGTGAAGTAATAATCAAAGAGTAAATTAAGCCTAGCTTTTTTTCTTTGTTCTTAAGAAAGCAATTTTAATATTCAGAGATGGTTTTCTAAAATAAACCCACTTTTCAGGCTCTATCTTGTTTTTTGAATGGGAGAGCTGAGGAAAAGACTTGGCTTGTATTGTAATAAACAGAATGCATAAACAATACGCTGTATAAAAGTTACCAATATGAACCAAAGCCCTTTGAGATCCTAAGTATATGCTAAAATTTCAAACGACCATACCTAGAGTTAGCAGACACTCCCAGTCAATCTCATTTTAGTATCTCCTGTAACTGCTTCAGAGATGAAGATACTATACATTACCAAGCCCCAAGAGCTTTTCAAGCTTTACTTGAAAATCAAGTGGTACATTATGGTTTTAAATTCTGAAATCTGCAGGGACTATAAAACAGAGTAAATTAGTTGGCTGGGTAATAGAGTCAGGACCTGATCCCATAGTGATGAAAGAATTTCCTATGATTTCCAAGCAACTGGTTCAGCCAGCTAGCTGAGCTACTATAAAAAAAAAAAAAAAAAAAAGAAGAAAGAAAATAAATAGATTGATCTAACCCCAACTTTTAAAATAGCTGTGACCTTTGCCAAAGCAGAAATGGGGGGGGGAGGGGGAAATAGAGAACAAATGCTTTTGTTTAAATGCTCTAGATAAGGTCTAAAGAGTTCTTACCTTTTTTTTTTTTTTCAAACCTAAAGAAGTTATAAATGGATATAATTTAAGCATCAAAAGAGACAGAACTGTATTATCATAGATGTTAACAAGAGGCAATACTACATAGCAATTGAACTTTCACAAAAGCCTCCTTTACGATTCCAGTTTCAATTTACAGTTGCATTTTCTAATTTCACAATTGATCCAGACCCTTGCCAGCTCCTTTAAACTGTCATAACCATGCTTATGATTGGGGTAACTGTTCATGGCGCATATGTACAATGCAAACAAAACAAAACAAAACAAAAAAGCTCAAGGGGAAAATGTTCATGAGCATTAGACTGCTGATCTTAAAGAACTGGTGAATAAAATGGGCAAGGAGGTCTAAATACACGAGCATGACAATAATGCAGCTTCATTTATTAGGTATTTCATTCCTAAGTAGACTTTGCAGGAATGTGTTGCTAAAATCAGTAAGAATACATGCTGACCTACAGAACATGGCTTTGACATATAATAACTTAGCCCTACAACGGAGAAAAGCTTCTTCCCACTTCCAAGCCCAGCATTTTGATTCAAATACAATCTCAGACACTTCAGTCTTTGGTATTTCTAGTGAACCTCTTTTGCTGAATTTTCTCTGAATATTACCAATCATCTATGCACTTTCAGCTGCAAAACTAATCTTTGTAATAACCCCATTTAAAAACTGAAACCCTTATGACCTCTATTGTATTAAAAGAACTTTTCATGATATAATAACAAATTGAAATAGTTCCAAATATAGTTCCAAATATCCAATAGTTCCAAATCCAATATAATTCTTCTTTTTCAAGTACCCCCTTTTCCTTCAGTGCAATGAGGGGGAAAAGCTTCAAAAGGATTTCTGTAACCTGATTAACATTTTTCTAATTGCAAGAATTTCTAGAACTGCCACCAGGTTATAAAACAAAATCAAAATAATATGGAAGTATATTTGCACACAGGCACAGAGAGGTGGAAGCGACGACTCTGAGATAATTCTGCCCTGAAAGGTTCTCATTATTTTAAATGTTGTGTAAAAATATTTTCTATGAATTGCCACTTAGGGAAAAAAAAGATGAAAAAGGACAGACACGTAACATCATAATTAAAATGTTAACAATCCAGTTTCAATTTAGCATTTCATTCTTTATCAGAAGCAAGACATCAGTTATGTAGGGATGCAACATTAGATTCCACAGTCATCCCAGTTAAATATATGTACGGACACACATTCGTGAGCACACGTTCTGTTAAAGGGCCTTCAGCTGAAGCAACTGTGATCTAATCTTCTCTAACAAAGCAAGAAAACATTAATTCTGATTTTGGTTTTGGAGAAATTATGTCACCTACAAGAAGAGTAACACTGGGAATGACGCAATTTTGTGTGTGAATACATTCTAACAATTCAACAATTCAATTTATGGCATGGGTATGTTTGGAGGTATTTTACATTAACAGTTTCTGTAACAGAATCTAAAAGGGTACAATCTAGCATGAAGCAGTTTCTAGAAGTTCAGAGAGGATTTTTAAATTATTATTATATATATATACATACAGTAATGATTATTCAGTGATTCAAGATATGAAGTTCACTGCCCAGGAGGCTGTAATGTTCCAAGTATAAACATCAGTCTCCCACAGATTTCAAGATCCTATACATCGGCTTGCTCAGCTGAATTCTTCTGTCACATAAAGCATCCATTATATATTAACTACACTTTCTTATTGAAGCTGTCTGGTGAAAACAGAGTTAATAAACCTGTATCTGTGTTTCTCAAAACATTTTAAAAGCACAGCCTTATCATCACCGATTCATCCTGCCTGATAAACAGAAATGCTACAAAAGGCTTCCACCGTGTCTACCCTAGAAGGAAATACAACCTTCTGAAAACAAACCAGTGACAATTAAGTACTTTCACTGAAAATGCTGAAACAGGTTTTTTCCGTTGGTTGGTTGGTTTGTACAGTGTTTTCTTTAACGAGGTGGTGAGATTTGGGGAGTGGGGGGTATTTTTTCTTCCATGACTCATCCAGCATGAATCTCTTCTACAAGAAAGTGTTCCAGAAATAAAAAGTGATACTCAGAATAGTAGTATGTACACAGATGAATTACTACATTCTACAACATTGACTAAAATAAAACGACCGAGAATGAAAACAGTCAATGTACAAATACAAATGTGATGGCATTTTCAGGCAAAAATTGTTTGTTAGTTCTATTATTTTATCCCATAGGATATTAATTTCTACTCCAATATATTAGTTTTCCTGTATAATGTGAATGGAAACATAGATAACAGGAGTTACTTAAAAACAGTAATAGTTCCACGGAGGGATGAGGGGAAAGAGAAAACAAAACAGAAGAAAACCTGAAAGGTACAAGGTTCTCTCTTTTTTTTTTCCTTCATTTGCAAATTTTAATTTAATTTCTTTCTTTATTTTCATTTCTTTTCTTTAGTAAGGGCAAGCTGTAGAGATGTGGGGAAGTGATTTTTTCGCAGTGGCAGTGGATTATTGCCTTCCCTCTCAATTCCAGTCAGGGTTTACCGAGCCCTCAGGACCAGTGCTCACTGTCCCATAACTGCAATATCACTGCAGTGTTTCTTCCAGTTTGATGACCACCATGTATGGTGACAGTGCACGGCACACACCAAAACCTCTCCCCTTTCCCTTTCCAAATGGTGAAAAGTGCTTTCCAACTGACCTGAACAGACTGGACCCAGCCCAAGCCAAAGGGGCCAACATGTTTGCAAGACGAGCTAGTACTCGTGAGCCGCCCATGCTGCCAGGCTGAGGAAGGCGCAATGCTGGTGAAGTGGCAGAGCCAAGGGAGCAGTGGCTGGTGGCATCTAGCTATGACCATCGGCCACAGCAGAGACCTTATGTTAAGCAGAATTGGAGGAGGCCCCCTGTTATTGTCATGCAACATCAGCACTGTGGCACTGACAACCACCCAGCATTTCTCCTCTTTGAACTGCTGAGAATGGTTCCAATGGACTTTTCAGTTTATGATAAATGAAAATGAAAGTTGCTTTGGGGTAGGTATGTATGCTTTTAAGTGCAAAACATCTACCTTTTAAAACATTTAACAGAAATTTGTTTTCATTGGCTTTTGGCTTATTCTATAAACACACTACATCATTTTGTAGGATTTTTATTATTATTATTACAGTTCCACATTTCTGTTTAGCTTGAAATGATGATTGCAAACCCAATACAATAAGTAACAAATGTATCCACGGTGACCAAACAACAAACTCTAAAGCACAGCACAGTGAGTGAAAACTAGCAGTTGGTAAAACCACTCCATCAAAATTCTGGTGCAATGTAAAAGAAAGGCTCATGCAATTAGAAGGGTCACATTAAGTTTAAGTATTTGAAGGCTCAGCTCAAATAGTAGAATATACATAGTGGAGCGTAGAATATCTCAGCCCAAAATCTCCTACAAGGCTACAGCTTTAAAGAGAGGAACAAATGCTCCGACCAGTTCCTGAATTTAACAACTTTTCTCTGTGATGGTTAAGAAGCTCACTTCACCCATTAATACTTGATTTATAAAAATAATATTTTCAGAGGGTTAGGTCTTACTTTCCATGGTAATTATTTCAACCTTAATGCTGTACATGTGTGTTCCCACTATGCCATCTTACCTCAGCAGCAATTAGACAAGAAGGCCCAGAAAAAAACCCCAACAAAATGCATACAAACATACATAATTGCTTTCTTTTCTTCCCTTACTATTCTTTAGGTGGCCCAATAGTAGCATGCACGGAGAAAAAAAATACTACAGAATACTTTATTAACATTAAAAGGATTTTTTTTTCCTCTGAAAATATAAAATGCTGATATTTTCTTCATGATAGCTACAGTAATTTTAAGGCAAAGTAGGTGCGTGATGGACACAGTCAAGCTTTCATCTGGCTCTGTGCAATACCGCTTTGTGCAGTAAGTGTTACCACAGGGACAGGTGAGATTACAGATGTTCTGGTTTCTAACAGACAGAGGAGGAAAACCCCGAGGTAAACATTATCCCCATTAGCTCATGCTTTGTCATGAAAAAGACATAAACAAGAACATTCATTTAAAACTTAACATTACAAGAAGTTTCAGACTGAACAAAGCAGACCGAGGACCTGCCTAAAAGAAACTTTCAGCTCTGCTCTCAGAAGTGAAATTTCTTACAAAGCGGAAAGCACAATCCAGTTTGTTCTAATTAAAAACTTGTGTGGCACGAGAAAACAAATAAGCACGTTAATCAGTGGATTGTGTATTTTCAAAGAAGTAGCACCAAAATAAGTTTGATCATCATTATATGTTTCTGAAAATTATAGACGGAAAAAAAATATTAAATTAAGTACCATAGAGTTAACATATACCTAATGCCCTAACCCGTACAACTTCAGGAACCCGTAACTTCTAATCCTAGCCACAAAGGCAATTGTTGCAAAACCGACTATAAGAAAAGAAAATCCATCTCATGCTTGCAATGATATTAAAAGTAAAAAACCCCAACCAACCAAACAAATAAATGAGAACAAAATTTACTTATTGCCACATTTTTAATAGTGAAAAGACTTAATCCAAATTATTCAAGCCTAAAACCATAATGATCATCTATTCTTCCTCAGTTTTTGGAAAATGTAATAAAGCTAAAACATTCTAAGTTTATCTTTGAAAGGGACAACTCAGACAGTTTATAATTCTTCTGTTAGGACAGTTTATATCAAAATCAATCTGGGTTTCACTGTTAAAGACAACACCCCCCTGCAAAATTTTTATTTTTATGAAAAGAAGAAAATAATGCTTAGCATGTCACAAAGCACAGTACTTTTGTGACAGGGCTCAGAATATTACACAAGCTCTTCTCTTAAAGCTTGAAGTGCACTTCTGATTCAATATTTAATGAAACTGAGAAATCTGCTGAACGTCCCAGAAATCCTCCAACTCTCTTCTCTGTGTTCATTCTAAGTATTATGCAGCTATAAATTAACATTGAGGCTATATGATATTTCAAGTAGACAAGAATAGTATTTTTCCATGACACCACTATATTTTCTTTTTTTTTTTTTCCATTTAGCATCACTAACTTGCAGCATTATTTTGCTATTGTACATCCCAGCCCAGTACTGCAGCACTACACTGCTTAGACATAGCTCTATGCTCCAGTATGTTTTCAGGGTATGCAGCCAGCTCAGCCGTAAGCCTAAGGAAGATTTTCGTCATGCAACAAAACTAAACTCTGAACAAATATTTAACAGCTCCAAGACCTCTAAAGGCTTAAAATAATATGTATTTCATGGTATGCTAGGAGCCAACCCCCCACCGGTGATCTGCATAATGCAGAGTACTCGGCAAACACAGCACTGCAAATAAAGCATTGTTTTGCCTTTGCATCTTTGAATTCTTTAAACTAAAAGCTCAATGAAATACTAAGGCTTACTGTGCCTCCCCACCACAGACAGTGCGGTAGCAGCTCGTCCATTACATTAAGTTCATCTAAAACTTCCCATGCCTCACAATCATTTCTCATCCCCTCTCAGCAGTTCATATAAAACAAACCTAGGATGAGCTCATCTTATCTAGCTTATTTTTCAAGCCGCTAAAACTATGTGGTAGCCCACTCAAACAGAAAATTTCCCAGACAATGGAATCCTTTCAAACTGCACAGCCGGCAGGATTCCCCAGTTGTCAGTTTTAGGTGCGTGCCAGCACAAAATGTTCTTGAAACCGAAATTTATAATAATCGCTCCTATTGATAATGTGAGCAGAAGCAGAATTACATCACAGTTAACACTTACCAAAATACATTATGTTTCTCATTAATCATGCAGTCAGGATCCCACCGCTGCGTATTCAGCATTAGCTCCCGCACAGGGCTGACATGTAAAACAGAGCTCTTTCATTCTACATTATGTGGAAATTTCCCAGCACAAGAAGTGTGAGTGAGCAGTGTGCCTCCTCAGGATGAGCGCTTTGCAGGCAGTCTTATCCCTGATACAATCCCTGTCTGATGTAGCATTTACTCCGGCTGCATGCTGCACTGCCCATTCTTACTGTAATCTGACTCCTCCTTCTGATGTCCTTGCTGTGCTTGTGACATCAGGACTAAGAGTACTACAAACAGATCTTTTCTTTAACGGGCTTGCAACAACGCGCCCTAATATCCTGGTTAACCTAACTCAGGCTTGGGGGGGGGGGGGGGGGAAGCCCTGCGAATTGGAACGAGTTTTTTTCTTTTTGGGCGCGAAAGGCGTCGGGGGAACAAAAGTGTCAATGTTCATAATAC
>JANIJG010008445.1:0-17983 GCA_024611175.1 Megaceryle torquata | reverse complement strand
TTCGACTCTCCCCCTGAGCCTCCCACCCCCCTCCCGCTAGACTGTGTCTGTGCGCCGCGGGTGGGGGGGGGGGGGGGGGGGGGTGGAAGCCCTGCTAAATCGTACGTATTTTTTTCTCTTTTGGCAGCAAACGTGTTCAGTGACATAACGTGCTCAATTACATAATCAATGGGAAAGACAAAGCGTATATTGTTAGCGTATTTTTCTTTGAAGGGCAGGCTCCAGGAGAAGCCCTGACTGCCCTGATTTCCCAACTTCAGTAGAAGATAAAGATGCTTGGCACTTTGCAAGATCAAGTCCCCCTACAGCTTGCTTTTTTTTTTTTTTTTTTTTTCTTTTATAAATCAATAGTTCCATTTCAAGAAATTATTTTAATCCAAATGTTGGATAAAGCTCATTCTGTTTCTATTTTTAAAAAGCAACTGACAAATAGGCAGCTCAATTTCAATATATCTGAACTGATTTTTGAAACTACGATGTCTTCACATGAATAACAAAGTGTGAGGATGGAAGATATATGACAGTGAGAATTTGTAATGGAGTTTACAACCTTTCACCCTCCAGCTCTCTGATTCCTTGCTGGCCCAGGTTTGTAAGTCATTAGGAGCTAGTAGCTGTTTTATTGTTCTGCAACAAATGCAGAACAATAAAGTTTGTTGTAAATAGGTTCCCACACAGTCCCTGCTGCTATATAAACTAGTAGCAGCTTCAGAGGAAGAAAGACCAAAGAAATCTTAACCACTCTCCACCACCTACACATAGTGTCTCAGGAAGGAATCTGACACACACTGGTGTGGCAGTGTGGTGAAGACTATATAGTCTGTATTTGTGCACACATTATGTCTGTTCTGTGAATCTATAAAGAGTATCAGTTTCCTGCTGCCAGTCTGGCATGTGTCATTGATAATACACTTAAACTAAATAAAGCTAAAAAGTAATGGCCAGTATGCTGAATTGTTTATTTCATTATAATAGGATCTAATGGGATAAATGTTTTAATTCTACAGGAAAGAGGATGACTGGTAGAAATAATTTAAAGCTCCACTTCTTATTTGTAAAATCTTCACACTTTTCTATTTCTCGATGTCCAATCATTTAGTGTGAAATTATCCCACCAGCAGAGCATTCCAAGGAATGCTCCAATTGCAGCAGAAGAGTTAAGAGTGCTGGTGTATATTGCTGCTACACATCTCTCATCCAGAGTCCTCTGCAGCATTGCTCTCAGGAGGTTTCATGCTACCTGTATGCAAGTCACCGAGATTAAACACTACCGGGGGAACTGGGGCGTGAATTTAAGTCCTGTCCCTCACTGGCAGTCCCACAGAGCTCTGTTTCTGATGCCTAGCGTTTCTCAGTGCCCCTTCTTATTCCAACTGCCCCTAGGAAGAGGCATGTCTGAAATGAGAGATACACAGTACACAGATAAACTCCAAAATAAACTTTGCTTCACAGCTAAAAAGCACACAGTGCAGGAGTGCACTTCGAGGCCATAAAGGGCGAGGGAGGAAGATCAAGACTGCTTGTGGGTTCAAACTTACCAACAGCAACTTAAGTTGAGCAAATCGTATATCAAAGTAAAGAAACACTATCCAGAAACACCTGCAAAACAAAACAAAACTGAACTAAACAAAACGAGCAGCTGCCTACAAACCATGGCCTGTACTTTAACTAGAGGGTTTGAACAGCAAGTAACAGAGGGTGTTCATAGCATCTTCCTTTTCCTTATTTCATTACAATGCTGATTCACTTCTACTGTACAAGGAAGGACACTTCACTATAGAAGAAAATGTCACACTCAAAGGGTGGTTTAAAGTATCTCAGCTGAGCCACTCTAATGTCCTCTGAACAGTAGGTATAAGCTACTATTAGGAGCCTTCTGCAGCACAAGCATTCCCTCTCCTCCCTCACCCAGTGTAAAAGCTCAGAGAATCAATTTGCTGTGAAATCCTTCAGCTCCTTGCCAGCTCCAAAGTGCTTTTGCAGAGGCACTGTGTGATGTCCTTTAGGATAGCCTGCACCCACCCACAGCATTTGCCTGTTAGACTGTTTACCTTATCATAAAAAAGCCTGGGCTCATTCTGCCAGGAGTCAGACCTTGTGAGATGTAGGCTACCTCCAGTCTCAGTGTTCCTTCAAGCTGACACACCTTGCTGATTCATGCCATCAGCTGGCCAGCTGAGAGCTCTGGTACAGATGGCTCACGTCTGTGTAGACGAACCATTAGCAGTCAGACAGCAACCATGATGCCTTTAAACATCCCTTCTTGAGCTGGCTGTTCTCTTAGAGTAGCAATTTAGTGGAGCAGATGGCAGGTCAGCTCCTCAGGAAGTGCAAACGCCAAAGCACCATGTAGACTGACATATCTTTCACTACATGGTTCTGAATGTTTCATTCACTATTGTTTTGCACTTTAGGATGCAAACCAATCAGGACCATCTTGCACACCCCACCCCCCCCAGCGCCCCCTTTACTGCATCTTGTGTTCTTACAATAAGCACACAAAGTATCCAAAGAGAAACTAAAGCAAGAAGTTTTCTTCCATTTCATTGCATTTCAACTATGGAACAAATGCAAGAGAGGAAGTAGGAAAATCACCAGCTGTCTCGCCTGGAAAGCTTTCACGGCACAAATTCACATACTCCATACCAAACTCTGCTTTCATTTACACCCATACAACATTAATAAGCTGCAAAAAAGAAGTAGAGTTCCAAGCAAAGACGATGACTACATTTTATTCCCAGAGTGGGATATTGTCACTGTCAGTGAAAGCAAGGATTAGTTTAGTAATTGCAATTCCGAATGGCTGGTGGTTTAACTCAAGCACTGAGGACTTTGCTGAACACAAGTTTGGAGAAGGACAGTCAAGAGCATAAAACACTTGTGTGCATCTGGAGATTTCAGCAGACCCAGCCTGGGCATGCAGGTTCATGCAGAATAAATGAGCAAATTAGCCCATGATGTCAGCCCATGGTGCAAACTCCCAATCATCAACAAGCCACTACAGGCCAACCAGCATTTAGCTTTGCTACAGATGCAGGTCAGCTGCAAAATTATGATATTTTCATGCATGGTTCACCTATAAAAACAAACCCCCAAATTTCCCATGATAAAGCAATAGTATAAACATAACATGACAAAAAAGTACCTCCTGCTAAAACAGGTACCCCATGCTCTTTTCTCTAATAATAGAAATAGCTTCTAACTCCCTGAAATCCTCTTTCCCAACAATCTGTTTCCTTGCCTTGACAATCCCACTTTGGTAAAGGATTTGCCACACAAGGCAGATTTTCAAAATGCAGACTGCCCCACAAGACATTACAACCTTGAAATGAGCAAAAAGCAAGCTGAGAGACTTGTCCAAAAGTACGGCATATACCCTACATTTCTCCAGAACTGGGAAAGCTACAGGCTACCCCCCCACACCTGACTTGATCTAGAGCCAGAAGGCCATTTCACAAACTCGTTGTGCTATCTATGCTTTTTACTGTTTCTTATCTATACATGGATTTACACAGTGCCTCCATAGTAAGTGTTAAAACTACTTGCAGGCATGTCCACTGCATAGACCAATTAATATTTAATATTAATGCATCCAGTTAATTTCCTAGGATTCCTGGAAAACTCTCTTCCAGTCTTGAACTCTCCCAGGAGACAACTAACATTAGATTTATACCCAGGCTCTTACCAGTTGGCTTTGATAAATTTCAATTAGTGAGGCTGACCACAAACCTTTTCTTGCAAATGCAGAAGCATACTGAGGGACTCTTTGCTGGTAGAAATGTAATAGTAGGCAACAAAATACACTAGTGACACAGTATTTTAAGTTTATGCATCAAGTGTACTATGTTAAAAGATCTCATACACTTGAAAGATTTCCAGATTTTCCTAGAATAAATTTTATCTACTCTACAGAGACATCTATTAGGAATAAAAATGTATTGTGTGAATATTTGTTTATGAAAATAAAGTGGGAGAAGAAATCCAAATCACTCTTGACCTACTAATTTGCCAAAAGCACCCCAAAATGAAAACATTCTTGAAGGTAGAGCAAGGATAGAACTTCTACATAATTTGGAAATTTATGTATTGCAAATAGTTCATTCCTATTAGTACTACAGTAACCACAGTGCAGAAATAAAAAACAGCAAACAAGCCACAGTTTTGTAAGGCTCCAAAAGTAATTGAAAGTGTTTCCAAGTGCACATATTTTTGTGCCTCAAATGAAATATACTAAGTACACTGGCTACAAATTTGGTTTGTTTTTATTTTGAAGCCATCTGGACTAGTTTAAGACATACTACATAATAATGCAGATATTTGCGATTTGTTACTAATCTGTTGAGGTTACGTTAAAGGATAATAAGGGAATGAGTCAATTATGTTTGTATATTTTAACTAGCCATAGAGGTTCATCTTTGGTTTGGCATCTTCTCCACTGGCTAAAACTACCAAATGTGCTTTTTACCCTTGATTCAGAAGTGTCACTTCTGGAAATCTGCAATATTTGTCACCATGAATACCATTTAACTGCAGCAGTACCCAAAGGAACTCTGTACTGCCACAAGTGAATACAACTGGAGGAACTTAATTAATCTTCCTGTCACTTCCATGATGCTTTTCATTAGTTTAGCTGCTATCTGATCAACTGCTCCATTCTCTATTGGAAATGGCTAACCAGAACCTCCTATAGAAGTGTTTGCAAGAGGTAAACAAAGACTTACCTTTGGTTCTGAGAGCTTTTACAAACCTTTGCCATGCAGACTTTATCAGTTCAACAACAGTACTTGCAGCACTGTGCTTTTTAAGCAACTGGGATTTTCTATACACAAGGCTTAAGAAATATAAATAGCAATGATATGCATTTTTGTAAGCCAGTACTTGGATATTTATTGCACAAACAAATAGAATGCTGCCAACATAAATCCAGACCAACAGTTTAGGCATTATTGCCGCTTATTGTTTTACAAACTGCCCACTCCTGTCATCTTTTGCTCCTAAGCATGTGACAATATTTAAGATAATGAATGTGAATGAATACACAACTGGTGCGGAAGCTTCTTTGACTATGCATATTGACAATAATTTTAAAGAGAAAGATGGTCTTAAAAGCAGACAACAGGATTGAGAAGCTTGTCTGAGTCCACGTCAAAGATATTTCCCACACATATACACGCAAAATCTATTATTTTCTTCGGTCAAAGAATGAAAACCGGAACTGGTAGTAACAGCAACTACAACATACATAGTCCTTCCTTTCTCTCTCTATCCTTTGAAATTGTATTTCTGTACTGCATCCAGTAAAAATTGTCAAATTAATGTATGGTTTTTGAGTATATTACATGTAGACAATCCATCACTACCCTTGGTGAGGTGAAGTGTTTCACTTTTGTTGTCCATCTTTCTGACACACTCTACAATTTTGCAACATACCTCTAAAGATTCATCACCAAATCCATGCATTGTGGTCTCACAATTTACAATTTTATAATATATATATTTAGGTTTATAAATCCAGATGTTGCACTGAGGTATTTTATACAGCTTTCTCATTCCAGATTCCTTTTTTTTAATTCACTCTGATTTACAGGATGCAAACCATTCAGAAGTCGAACCTGCATTTGTTGTTTAATTCATCATGAATTAGTCACATTTGGTACACAGAAGATATATCAATTAACCTCTTTTTAACTAGATGTGTACATACCTTATGCTGTATAGTGCATTTTTTCAAAGAAAACAGAAGTCAAAACTATATACATCAATTATTTCTTAAAATCATCTTCATCAATCAAATGACAAGTGTTAAGGAACAAAGTAAACGGTCTGTTTAAACTGTTTATATTCCCTTAAACTGAAATACCTAAAATTTATTGCATTATTAGAGACATTTTCATTTTGCTAGGAAATTAGAGTAATGTGATTATTGCATAGGTATCAGTTACGTTTCAATACCAGCTAAGAAATAGGACGCCATTACTCCCATGTGGTTTCTCATGAGTGACTTGGGTTTGTTTTTTTTTTTTTTGGGGGGGGAGAAGTTTTTGGGGGGGTGGGTGTGGTTGGTTTGGGTTTGTTTGTTTGGTGGGCTTTTGGTTGTTGATGTTTTGTGTTACATTTTTTTGTTTGTTTTGTTTGTTGTTGTGGTTGGTTTTTTGGGGGTGGATTGGGTTTTTTGTTCATTTGTTTTGGCATTTATTTTTTTCTTTTTAGCAGGTGCGTCAATGAAATGGGGATCTCCTCAACAAATCTTTTAGGACTTGAGTAAAAGTTATTGAGGCCTATTGATTTAAAATAATTTTTAGTTTAAGTAGATGCTTTTTGACATCATCTTTTCTTTCTTCCAGGCATTTTGGAAAGTTCCTCAGCATACTCATGATATGAGGATAGTATCAAGCATTTTTTGAAATATAGAATAAAAATATCTTTTTAACACTACAGCTCTTTCAAATCACTCATAACAATCTTTCTATCTCCATCTAGTGGCTTATATTATTAGGATTTTTGCTCTTAATACACTGAAAAATGTTATTATCCTTTGACTTTCCAACCACAGATTTTTCTTGTCCTTTGGCTCTGCCTATACATTTTCCATACTTCTTACTTTTATTTTACATCAATTACTATCTATTTCCTCTTTTCTCATTTTGTTCCAGTTCCTTTTTAATTTCTTGTTGCTGTCCTTATTTTTTGGCTGAACAAGAACAGACTTTTAGCCAACGTTTTCCATTTCATGAACGTGAAATTACTTTTTTAAGTCATCTGGTGACATCTAGTTGTTTATGAAAATGTCAATTCTCTTTCCAAGCCTTTCTATCTTTTTCTTCTCAGAGAAGAAATTTTTTTCTTCTGCTCCTAATTTTTGCTTTAAGAAATAACATCTTGAAGCATAAAATATGTAAAAGATTTTATCTAAATTCTGTTTCCTCCTATAGAATATAATCAAATCAATTCCCATGCCCTTAAGTCCCTAAATGGAAAAATTTCAAGATGCAGGCATGAAACAATATTCCTTTACTTTCTTGATGCTGTACAGAACTGTTCCAAAATGAAAAGAATGAAAAAAAAAAAAAAAGTAGCAATGCAGCATGATTTTACGTTTCCCAGTGATAACGAAAGCACTGAGCTGTGACTTCAATATATAACTTCAAGAAGAAAATGCCAGCAGATGCAGTCCCAGTGTGAGCAAGTGCAGAGCAGATTGTTGTTTACACTGAGTCAATCGATGGGAGCAAGGTTGTAGTGTATACATATGGCCAGGAAGGGACAGAAAACTGCACAGCACTACAACTTCTCACCTGCTTTGGAGACCTGAGATACTTTGCAGCAGCACCAGAAGTGTCTGCTAGCATCACGACTGGAACTAAGAACAGGCTGGAGCTTAAGTCACATCCAGCTTTAACTGCCTAGAAAAGGAGGCATCTCAACTGAACTAGGCATTGCTACAGGTGCCTCCTGGGGCAACACATCCCATTGTAAATTGTTATCCGAGAGGAAGAAGCCTGGTCCCTTTCTGGAGGTAATTCTCTCTTTCCACTGACTCACAGGAACTTTAAGTTTGGTTGACAATAAAATTTTAGCCAGTTAAAATTAGGCAAGAGAAATTTCATCTCCAATGACTATAAAATAATTTAACTATTTTCACAGAAAACACCCATGATATGTTTGAATTCCTCTTTAATATCCCAGGAAAAAATATTTTGGCTAACACATTGCTAGCGAAGGAAATGCTCATCAAAGTTAAGTTGCAATCTATCAGAAATTGCCATGGAAAAAGGGGAGTAGAATAAAATGGCATCAGACGAGGCACTAATTTAAGGGTATAAAAAGATGCAAGTCACAGTATAGTACTGAACTTTTTATGAGATAGTTTTGAAAAATTTATACTGTTTTTATTCACACTGGCACTGAATTTCATTTGCATGTCCACGTGTAAATATCCTGCAGTTCCACACATACAAGCTTCACAACAGAGTGTAAGAAAGAAATTGTTATGAACTAAAAATGTCAGTGATATTTATTTTTCCCA
Organism: Megaceryle torquata; assembly: GCA_024611175.1. NCBI lineage: Eukaryota > Metazoa > Chordata > Aves > Coraciiformes > Cerylidae > Megaceryle > Megaceryle torquata. Next base: position 9,957 of record JANIJG010008445.1, on the reverse strand, counting down.
CAGTAGATCTCACTGTAGGTGGGATTTGACTCAGAGACTGATACCTAAGTTTTTATGTGTGTATGTGGGTGCCTTCCTGCAAACTGAATGCCTAATTTCTGATCACAGTCAATGGAGATAAAGTTGATGCAGTCAAAAAAGTCAGAGTTATTTATCATATGTGGACGTAGACACCAATTTTGGAAGGCCAAGTAGCTCCAAGCTCCTTAATTATATTGACTAGAATTTCACTGATCAAAATGGGAGTTTAGAAAGCTAATTCACTCATAGATACCTAGATACACACCCCCCCCCAACTATACGTACTTTGAGAAATGCGAGCAGAATCACAGCCAAGTCTTCCAAACCTCTTAAAAGATCTGGGACCCCTGCAGATCACTTATACCCATTGAAATTCATCTCCATCTGGGATCACCACAGCAACTAACAACTGTGCTCAGCAACACTAAGCAGCAGTTTAGAACAAAACATGAAGAACACCTGCAAGTTAAACCAGCATGAAATTTAGCCTAGAAGAATTTAATTATCTCCTAAGGAAGTAAGTATAACATTAGCTTCCCCAGTGCTTGAGAAAATTTCCTGGGAATCTTAAATGACCACATAGTGTTTCAACATTTCATCCTATGCCAGAAAAAAATAAAGAACAAAATGTGTGTCTCAAAAATGTCTGGCACAGAGGAAAGTACCACTCTTGAATGACCAAGCTGGCATTGTATGATAGCCATGTTCCACTAAATCCCTGTGATTGTTAGGCTATTTATTGTTATCTTTAAGAAAAAAAGTGGGAGTATGTCACAAAGCAGCTGTAAGATGATATAGCCATTTAGTGTTAATAGTAATAAAGTAAAATATTTCAAATCACCCAGAAACAATTTATTGCTTTTAAATCTCAAATGCTTCGGTACTCTTGTCCCAGAAGAAGGGCAAGGGGGAAAGTTACTGCTTTTTAGCACTTGCTAGTAGTGTTCATATGCATTCCTACCTGGTTTATAATAATTACCAGTAAAAAGGGTTTTCATATCACTTCCCACCTTTTGATCTTATTGACAGAGCCTCCTGCCATTCTAATTCAGAACAACATGTACAGCAAAATCTCCTGTCTGTATCTGTTCCTGACTTTCTTGTTACATCTTTTTCCTGTATGGTTTCCTTTTGATCTGCCATACCTCTGAATTTAATTACCACATTTGAATACACTATGCCATAATAGCAGCCTATAAGTAACTGTGTTTTCCCACAGCTGAACAAAACGACTGCATCCCTAAGCCAAGATCTCTCTTCAACATGCACTTTTCAGAGACCATCTCAACACAAATACTTTCAATTGTATTTATGCCTATATAATTAGGAAATTTAAAATATTGAAACATGATAGTCTAGAGTCCTGATGTTACTTTTATGTAATTCAGTGAGCTGATTTTTAGTCTGTTTGCCACTCTGCCTCTAAAAATAAGCCTAGTTACTCTAGGTGCCTAAATGCGGATATAGAGACGGAAAATATTGGACTATGTCCTTACCTTTTTTCTTCTCTGCACTATGTAGATGAACTCATGGATGAAGGTGTACATAACTTCATATACCTACAAAGCATTAATGACCAAAAGAATATCAGCTAGGTTTGAAAGCCCCAGCCACATCTCTCTGGACTCTTGAGATATGAGACCAGTGTTCCAAGAGTATTGACTGTCTATGAAATCATCTTGGACAGAAGGACTGTGTTATGCCAACACCATCTCAGCTTGGGGGTATTGGAGGAAGAAAAGCTGGCCATAGAGTTGTAGGGGCCTGTATCTCTGCCCAGCACAGAGGAATGTTCTACAGATAGCAGAACAGAAGATGATATTTTCATGAAGATGCCTGATGGCATGCTGAACTCCTATGCTTGCTTCATCTGCAGATCCTCTGCTATCTCTGTATGTAAAAAAAGTGATTTGTCATTTCACGAACATTTATGTTCTGATTGCTCAGAGTTGACTGCATTGTAAAAGTGACTTCGAGCTCCTCTGTGGGCTGCAGTGATTTGGCAGTTTAGTTTTGTGCAACAGAAAACTGCAACACTGACATAAAAGCTTTCATAGAAAATATTTTAAGTAACTATAATATTTAAGTAAAACCATTTCATGCAAAAGTCTGCAGTGTCTGTTTTATCCTGCTAAAGATAATTTATTGTGTTCTACAAGCTGCTGATACTTTTTGTACTAACACACCTTTCATTACTTACCTGTCACTTCCTTCCCTGATCGCTGTCCACCAGAGCATTTAATCAAGTAATTATTTTTAACAAGAATAACACTCTGTACATTAAAATCCACTGGGTCATGTTTCATCTTCATTTACATTCCTTAAAACCAATGACTTTAAAACAAATTCAGAAAGTTCTGTGCACAAGTAAAGCAATGTTGCTTAAAGCGTATAAACATGCTCTCATACACACATTTATATTCAGTCTTGTGCACACGCACACAGTGTAGCATGGCAAACTTAGCCGCTTTCGCGGATGTAGAATTAACTTGCTGCACAGGTAGATAGCCACATTAGGATTCCTATTTCCTTCTCTTTCTTTCTCCTGCTGCTCAACAAGATGATCTTTTTTTCCATCATTGGACGAGGCCAATGAAATTTTAGAGTTAGGAGTGATAAAATTTGCTTTCTATTGTTTTTTTTTTTTTTACTTTCTATTCAGTACTCCAGAGACAATTGTTTAGAATAAGAAAGACATTAAATGATAATGGTCAAATTTTTAGCAAGTTACAGTATGATTAGTGCTTGGAATTGTCTTTAATGAAGTCCTAGTGGGTTTCTGGTCATTGCTGCTGGGTATAAAAATTTGTCATAACTGGTTACATCTCTGCCTTCTGGGCATCATAATTTTTCTAGTCAGGTTAGAAACCCCTCCCCCTCCCCCCATCTTTGTTAAGTATCCCAACCAGTGCATAGAGGAAGATAAGAATGAACCATAGTTTTAGTCAAGGGCATTAGAGAGAGTCTTCCACTGGGTAGAAGTCCATTGAAACCACCTGAAAGATCAGTTAGTCACAGCTGGAGATCAATCAGCAATCCTGCAGGCTACCCAAGGCTTATCCCCCTTATGCAAGGATTAATATCCATGGTTCCATTGTACATGCTTTACCTCTCATCATTTGTCTTCACTCATTCATTATGGGAATTTGGACTACTATATTCTAGACACCTAGTGAGTGCTTTAATACACAGGACATTATCAGCTTCTGTCTCACGGTATGACTGTTTAGACCTAAAGACTCCAACCAAGACAAAAGATAAGAGACCATCTTCAGGATAGCTCTGTGTCAACGGGTCACAAAGGATGGGGAATATTGGAAGGAAATGCCTTGGTTAGAATCAAGATAAACAAGTAATTAAAACTGTCCCAAACATCCAGGTAACACAGTTATTAGGCTACTGTTTTTCTTCCAGGGATAACAATGTTTTTCTTCCTGGGATAACAATACACTGTTAAAATACAATTCCTGACTGATAAACTTTACTGTAAAATTGGTGGATAGGCTCCTGCTAATAGGCATTTTCTTTGATAAATAATAAAATGGGGTGTATGAGCTATTCTTAAATGCCAGGCTGAGCACAGCAGAGGGTGTCAAAATACTTTGTAATTTTTTAATATATTTTTTTAAATATTATTTATTTACTGACTTTTCATTAGAGTTAGATATTTTTGAATTAAAAAACCCAGAAAATTAAGTAGGGATCGAGAAAATTTTAAAGCAAATATAATTATAGAAGTGCGCAATTTAAAGGCTTTCATGTAAAATTTTTTATGAGTACGTTCAGGGTTTCTTTAAAAGAAAGTTATGTAAAGTACTACCTAGCAACATACAAAGAACAAAGTTAAAGAAACAGATTGTTCTTTACATACTATGTGACTACTTTAGCTGATTTTCCAGGTGAGAAGCAGAACCAGTGGCTTGGTCCTGAAATTGCACATAATATATTTCATAATTTTTCTGCTACAGTCTTTTGCCCTTTTAAAATTACTTTTTGCAAACTTTTCATAGGATATTTTCTAAGGGAAGGTCAAATCTGAGAGGCTACTAATGGATTAGCCTTTGATCTGTCGTCTTTGACTTATGTGCATTCAAGCCTGCTAGAAGATTTTGTAAAAATGACAAATGCAAGAGTGACTGAACAAGAAATACCTAATACTTTGAAAGGGGACATCACAGGAAGTACAACAGTTTTTACCTAAAAAATTGCAAAATATTTAATTTATGGAACTTTAAGAAAGGTAGATGTTAAGTACCACTACTATACTTATGTATATATTTTAAAGTGTATCAAAGATACGAAATTGTGAGATAAAGCATACTAAATGAGACATGAAAGCACGTACATTCCAAGGGAGACATAATCAGCCATTTCTGATGACTGGCTAAATTCTATAAATGCCACTTCACTGTCAGCCAGGGGTCACACCATGAAGTTGTTAAGGAACAAATAAATATCTTTAAGAGGGGTGGTTTGACTCTCAAGCTTCTCCAATAGGAAGCATCATTACCCAAGCAGTTTTCTCCCTTTTTAATCCTAAACACCCTTTCAACTCAGCAAGCTAAATGATCAACAGCAAAGCATTGTCACCTTTTGAGAGGTACCCCCACCAATAACAATACATGCTTTGCAGAATTAATCTTTCTGTACCCGCAATGATGAAGCCCTAATTTACCACATCTGAGGCACTCATAATACAAAAGGATCAAAGAATATTAACTTTTATGATATAATATTAATATTTTGAATGTGCTGTTGCATATTCAACTATCTGACCTTACAACACAGAAAATAGGATCTTGCTGTTTTGCAGATGAAATGTGGGTTTAAAATGTAATTAGATTACTTAGAAAAAAAGCTGAACCCCTGCAGCTCTTGACTTTAGAGTAGCATTCATATCATACTATCCCCCATCACAAAAACAATAAAAGCAGCTGTAAGAAAGCAGTGTACATAGAACTTGTACTCTTCTCTCATACTGCTGAAGGAACATAAAATAGTTTACTCTGCTGTAAGAAAGCACTGATTCACATTATCCCTGTACTGTGTTCACTTCTATGTTTAGTGGTTTTTTTCATGAGACAAAAAAGGGTCGTTTTTTCTCTTGGTACAGTTTCAGTGAGACCATGGAAGTTACACTGGGGTGAACTTGACCCAAATTGTATCAGGAGGAGGTTGTGTTTGCTAATAACAGAAAAGGTCTTCTGTTCATTATGTCACTATTGAGTAGCTTTCAAAAAAAATGCTTTCAAACAATTGTTGTCAGCTTTCAAATTTAATTTTATAATACTCTTGTGGCCTTCAGACATGCTACATTTTCATCTTTATCACTACATTAAATCACATTGCCAATAATGTCTTTGGGACGAATTTGAATTCTTCAGGCTTGAATTTAATTACATTATGTAAACTAGAAAATGTCTTCAGTGTGCTTTGAGGGAATAGCTTACTCTGGCAATTGTTAAATTCTGTTTTGTTTAAAATATTTGCATTTTGATAACTTTATTCTGCTGCTTAAAGCATTTATTGATCTTTCTTGGAATCCAATTTCAATATAGTGTATTGTATTTATTTTCTGTAAGCTCTTGTCTGAAGCATATTCTTACACAACATTTAAAGAAAAAATAAATTTACATTTTTTTGAGAGTATCAATTTTTTTTTAATAGCAATTATGAGATAGGGAAATGCATCTTTATTTATATTTATATTTTTTTTTCCTCTGGAGACAGTACTTCGTTGTACACCCCAGAATATAGCATTATTATCTTAGTTTAAATTTTTCACAGCAGAAACATAATTATGTGGCATGCTATCTGTGTATGCAAGTTTCTTTTTTCTTTCTGCATTATGACTCATTCACTATGTAATTTGACTCATTCTTTTTTTTTTTCTTATGGCATCTCTTGTTTGTTTGTTTTGTATGCTTTTTAAAAGTATTTTCTGGAGTTCTTTTCTTTATCCCTCATTCCATGATTTCTCTCTCTTCTGAATCTTCCTCCTCTCTTGTCGTTATCCCTCACAGTCACGATGGTGATAACTGCATTTTCAGACACAATCAAAGGCTATTTTTTACTTTCATGTTTATTTATCAAAACACATCTAAATGTGGAAGCATTTTATAGTCAATCAAGCCAAGTCTGCCTTCCACCTGCACTTGAATGAAGCTCTTGAAATGCATGAAAGACCAATTCTAATTAGGAGGATCTCAAGCAAATGTTACATAGATTTTCATCACCTGTATCTAAGGAAAAAATATATGTATCTATCAGAGGCATGCAGATTTTCACATACTTTTTAATTCTTAAACTCTAGGAAACCAGATCAGTATGTGAAAAATCTCACATCACAGCTTGATGTTAGCAAATGAGTAAACACTGTTTCCAGCATGCAGTAGCCATGACCCACTGTTCTGTAAACACTGAGCAAGTTTAAGGAAAAACAATGCCATGAAAAGTCTTCCTTAATATCATCAACACTTATCAAGATGCTCAAAAGTGATATTGATAACTATTTAATAACTTCATTTTGCTGCATACAGCATTTATTGATCTTTCTTAGGAATCAACTTTCAATATAATACATTGTAATTATTTTCAGTAAACACATGCCTGGAGCATATTCTTAAACAGTATTTAACAAAGAAATAAATTAATAGGTTTCTGAGAGCATCGATATTTTGTTTTATAGCAATTATAAGATAGGGAAATGATGTCTATGATTTGTTTTCTGTGGACACAGTGCTTTAGCACAGAAGTTTTAAAAGATGCTATTACTTGCTATTATTGCACATAATAACATCCTGCTAATATCTTAATTATTTTTCTAAAGATAATGAATCTCCCCTTCAATACGCATGCTAAATCCCCCCATCAGATTCACTGTCAGGGTAGATCTTAGACAAACAACAGAAATGAAGGATTATTGCACTCACAGCATGGAAATTTTGATCAGCTGGCTGTTCCCATGAAGTAAATAGCGTTCAGCTGAACCTCACATCTGCTCTGGCACCAATGTGTCCATAAAGGGATACTGTTTTGGCCAAAAAGGGCACTTTTTACACACTTTCAACAGTTACAAAATAGGCCAGAGAGTTTTGGAAGCTTTCTCAGATGTGGAATATACAGATGAGCAAATATATCAGTATGTTTCTAAACAGAACTCATTACAAATATTGACATTCAAGTTTTCTATATACTTTTGGGATTTGAGTTCTTGCATGACGTATTTGATAGTTTAAAAAATAATCCCCTGCTTCCACAAGTTTCAACCAATTTAAAGGAAAATTGGGTCTTTTACAACTGTCTTCAGTATTCACAGCATAAAAAAAAACCCAATGCAAAACAGTTTCAAAAATTAAAATAAACTGTGTTGTTTTGTTTAGGTTTTATATGTACAAGTTATATTAAAACCTGGATTATGTAACAGTTTTGGGTTTTTTCTGAATTAGGTTATTTTACAGAAGATATGCAATAAAGTATGCAATGGGAATAGTTATTCTTTAAAAAATAATTTCATGGTTTGCTGTCAGATTATGCTGTAAGGAAATATGTCACAGGCTTGCTTTTGGGCAACTGTCTGAAAGTATGCCCAACAATAAGCAGTGGTATATGATTTTAAGAGTACATAACACATAAGCGCACATGTAGGCAAGAAAGACTCTAGCTCCCACTTTCTTCAGGAAATTGATCACTTAATTTGTGTTAACAGGCACAAAAACTGCCTATTTGTGGCTTATATCAGCTGAGCAGTTCTCTTTGCATCTAGATAGCCTTCATCTAAAGAACTATAAAATTCTTTGGCTGTGTTGGTCTCAGTCCTTACTTGTATAGAGAGGTAGCTGATGGCAAACATAAAATTACATGTAACATCTAAGTTATGTGTTTCTGTTGAATACCTCACATATTTGGAAACTAGTCATGGCACTGAGTTACAGATTTTCGTCTGGGACCAGACTCTCTGTATGTAAGTGAGGTTAATATAATTTCAGAAAGATATTTTTTATAACTCTGGATTAGAAACAAAATGTTCTGAAGAACATCTGCTGCCTCTGTTGAATCATCTCATGTCAGGTACTACAGCTCAGTGGTGAGTGAGGCTGACATGTGGATGGCATTAGCTCCAACAAGGGTATGAAAAAATAACCTTTGTACAACTTCTTTCAACAAAAAGCAAATTCTAAAAAAAAAAAAACCAAAAAAACAACCAAACCAATATCCAGACTTGGAACAAGCAGCTCATACAGTAATATATATTCTGCTATTCAATGTTACCTATAAAACAATAGTCCACCAAATGGATAGACACAGTTGTTGAGAGTGAATGTAGGTTTCTTACAAAGCAACATAAGAATTTAATTTGCCTGAAGTAAACCTTACATGTGAACATAGGAAAGGCTACATCTACAGATTCATGAACTCCAGAGAGTACATTAGAATATTAATGGCCAGTGCCCAGGTATTCACAGTGTCTACACCTCAACTAGCCCTCTAGACTTCCCATATTGGCAGTAAAGACAATAGGCACTCCTACAACTCCATCAACTCAACCTGCAATAGACCTTAAAACAGATATGATGAATCATTCTGTAGAAGTATCTAGCTTCATTTTGTTCCCCCCTCCTACATTAAAGAACAAATAAATTATTAGGTTGGGTGTGCTTCCAAAATGTAGAAACCTGAATTTCCTTGCAAATTCTCTCACCCCTTCTATCAATATTGCATCAGTGCATGAAAATCATCCTTCAAGACAAGCATATGCAAACAAGCTCTTCACTTAAGCTTCCTCAAATACACAGAATAATTCAGATTGATAGTGGATTTTTTTTCATCTATCCCCTCTAACTATCTCTAACAACAAACATTTTTGACAAACATTTTTGAATACAGTATTCAAAGGGGAACCAAAAATGCAAAGATTATTCACGTTCTCTGTCACTGGATCTATAAGTTGTCTGAAAACAGGAGTTCATTATACACTTACATTGTGCTCCCAGTGGTGGAGAAACAGCAGGACTGATGCCCTTTCAAAGTTCCAGAAGAACAGCTGAAGCCACACCAGTGCATGATCTCTGCCTCTCCTTCACAAGTGCTCTCAAAGAGCATGGTACAAAAAAAAGTATTATTTAATGTATGTAATAAAGAACAGAAAGAAGCATAACCTATAGACAGAAAGTTGTCAGAAGTAATTGCTCAATGAAGTCAGGGAGGCTCACATAGATAGCTTTTATCCTGATTCTCTACAAACATGAAGTTGATTAACTTGAGCTTGGTATAGTAGTACACATATCAAGTAGGGACAAAATTGCTGCTAGCACTAGCAAGTCACTTGCACAAAAGATATGGAAAAGTTTATAGTGATTAGCTGTGCAGTATGGATCCCAATGTAGTGTATTTGAAAACAGTGAAATCAACAATTATAAGGCATGTCTGTTTAGACATGGCTGCAGGGTGTAATTAGCATCCATCACAGTCTTCTGCTCTCATGCAGAACATAGGGAGCCAAGAGAGAAATCCACAGATCTGCCTTGCATTAGGATCAGACAAGAATAATAAAAAAAAAAAAATTCCCCACAAAACACTTTAAATATTGTTTTGGAAGAAGCAGAGAAGATAATGATTTATTAAATACAAGCACATATGAGAGAACCTCCAGAGAGCAGATTTATAATAATTACTACCTCTACTGGCACCTTTTTGTCTTTTGAACTTTAAAGGAAAGGATGTGGGAGAAAGTCACGCACAAGAAAACATTTGTTATCCTAAAGGGTCTCCTCCATTTCCATGATAAAATAATTTCTCTTATAATACATTGCAAGGCAATGGACTTCAGTTCCAAAATTATGCTCTGTTAATATGGATCATACTGGAAAAGTACACTCTCAAAACACACCCATCCACCACCCTAACGGCCTCCTATAGTTGCTAATTGCACTACTT
>JANIJG010008444.1:13952-29881 GCA_024611175.1 Megaceryle torquata | reverse complement strand
TTTACTGGAACTCATGGGGAGACAATGGAATTACTATACCAGAAATGCTAACAATCCATGCTTTTGTCCTCTGTAAGAATATAAATGTTCTTCCAGTTGAAACAAAACAATACAGACTTTTGATTTCTCTTTTGACAAATTGATTCTCACAATGTTTTAAGTGTAATGAAAAGAATTTATGGTAATCTTTCTGTTAATCACAAAAAAAAAATGTAGTTAGAAAGGCAAACAAATATGACAATTCTAAGAAATAGGTTATTGTGGCCATTAAAAAGGAGTACTTTACGTTTTCCTCTTGGACAAGTACAAATTTCTAAAACCCTATATGACTGCCATCCACCATCCACCTGCACATTTGTTTTCACGAAAACTTTCAGAACATCATCTACTGTGTTGCAAAACTGATGTAATGCCATCTGATCCAGGTAGGTCTTGAATTTCTATTAGGGAAGTTAGTGAGAAGCTTATAAATAAACACATTCTTCCTCCATTTCTCCTTTTCACAATCATCTAGTGAAATATGACAATTCACACTAAAGGTTTATAGACCTTACAGGTACTTCTTTTGTGTTATTCTACACAGGAATTATCAGTATATAAAAAACATTTTTTAATTTTTATTTGGCTTCTCATTATACAGACACACATACATCCATGCATGCACACATACACCTCTTATAAAATTAACTAATTATTGATATCTGTTATCTCTTAATATGAGTTATTATTGTTTTCTCATTTATTACTGTGTAAAATATGTACTACTTAATACCAGTTTATTAAAAAAATGAAAAAAAAATACAAAAATGTGCACTTAAACTTATGTTCACTTACATGAACTTAAAGTTCTCTGTGACAAAGTATTTTTCTCTTGTAGTGTTCACTTGCAGTCTAGTTAAATGCACTTAAATTTAGCCAAATGTTTAATTTTTTCATTCCATTCAAGTTAAAATTAACATGCAATTAGATGTCTTAGTGAAATGATGACAGGCAAATATCTTTAATGTCTGCTAAGAGATTCCATCTTTGTAGGACCAAAAGCAGATAGGACTTTAAATGTCACAAATCAACATTTATTGCCAAATTTTAATATGGAGAGACAAAGCTGTGCAGGCTTCTACTGAAAGTCAAAATATCTTCAATGATACTTGCATATGAGTTGCTAGACACTATTACCTGTGGAGCACCATTAACTACTAATGGGAATATCATTAACTACTAAGCTTGTTTTGCATTATATTAAGAAAAAATGCATTTTTTATTGATCATTGTTTTAAGGAAGGAGAATTAAGTAAGTTCTGAATATGATTGTCTCAAATCTGCAACTGCATAGGCAAAGAATTAATCCTATATTGTGTGGTTTGGGCTCAGAGACACTTTTTAATGCTCCAGGGGGGTTTCAGAAAAGGTCTGGTTTTGATCATCACTTTTAAGTACTGCTATCAGCTAGAATATGAATATGAACAATTCTTTAAAAAACATTTTCCTTTTTTCTGAATGACATAAATGACATAGCATTTTTGCATTAAATTCCAATCCTTGGTTTTCCTTGGTTCTTTTACTGGTTGTTCAGGATACATCTTTTTACTTTAAAATTATGCTGGTTTGTTCTCTGACAGAGACTGCATTAATTGGGTATTGAATCCACCTAATAATTTCGGATAAAAACATTGATTAGAAAACATTATTTGTGGAAGTTCATGTCAGAAGAATTCCTGTATCCAAATTATGTCCTGTACAGCTGCATGGTATGAAGTTTCTAATTCTCGAGGCCACATAAAAGTTTTAAGTGTCTCACTGTACCATATGATACAGACACTTAAAAAAAATTTTATAATTCTATTAAAGGAATTCAGACCTTGTGAAACTCTCACATGCTAGATGTCATACTTCTAATAATTCAGAGACATAATTGCTATTACATAAATCTTATTTTTTAGAGGTAATTTCCTTTTTTAAAGAAACCACTTTCCTGATCTGTGCCTGTGAGTAATTCTTATTAATGTTAAACAAAAGCAAATGAAAATGACTGACCTCATAAGTCTGATTACATATTCCATGAGCAAATTTCACTCTTTGTTTTGGCATACTGCACACTGATCTGCTGGAAGATATATGTTGGCTCAAGGATAGAATTTAGCAATTGGGTGGTCATTTTATTAAATGTGCTGATAGATCCTCAACTTGAAGTGTCAAAGCATATCTCAGGATGACAGCATTACAATTCTGATAAAAATCAATGGGAATTTCATGGATATATCTCTCACAGTCCTTCAAAAGTATACCTATAGCTCTCCAAAGCAGGAAATGGTATTTTGATTCAAATAATGTTAATTAATAAAAAGTCACATCACTTACTTACAATAAAATCAGTCCTAAGACTTTTGACTTTGAAGATTTAGTTTAAATTATTTGAGGACCAGAAAAATAAAGACAAAGAGCAGAGTAGTGTGAATCACAGAAAGATGACAGAGGAACAGTAAATAATAAGGGAGAATGTAACTAGATAGAAAAGAGAAAGAACCTTTTAAAGACTAATAAATGACAAAGACAGTACAATGCAGATAAATGTAGAACAGTGGTGACTTTGATGAGTCTTTATAACACAACTATGCATGCATTATAAAATAGGCAGAACAAAAAGTGTTTAAGAGTCAAAAGAAAACCGTGTGTGGCATTGATGTAAAAAAGGAAAGCTCGCAGACAAGTCAACACACAGATGAATGATGACTTTCAGAGAGTCTTTATGACAGAAGTCTGTTTTTTCTTAAGCAGAAGTACGAAAGAGTGGAAGCTAAAAAAAAAAAAAAAGAGAGAAAAAAAAAGAAAAAGATTAATTCTACAAGAACTCTAAAGTATGAAAGAACCACAGCAATATTTCTGTAGAGGAAAAAAATTGATTTAGATGAATTGGTCTCACTACGTTTCTAGCACTGATCTGACCATGCCCATTACACAAAAGTAGTATTTACAGGAAGGATTGCCTTCTGTTTGGCCACTGTGCAGTGATTATTTCTCAAGTGTTTATTTTTCATGAGCAGTAAAAATGCAGTGAGAACAATATAATATTCACACACAAAAGACACAGACATGGGAGGAAAATATATAAGAATATAGAAAAACGTATGAAAGAAAGGAAAGGAAAAAATCAGAAAACAAGTAGGATAAAGAGGCAAATAAATGGAAAATAAGATGAAGCAAACCTGCTATTTTTTATTAGTATAAATGAAGGGGGGAAAAGGAAGAAAAGTCAGAAAATACATAGCTTAGGCACATATTTCCCTAATTTAATAGAAAAATCACCATTTTTAAAGAGGTTGCTCCATCATTTCAGGGTATTTAGCACAATAAGGAGCAGAGGCAGCCAAAGTGCATATCTAACCCATAAGATTCCTGATCTCCAAAGTAACATTCTCTTTCCCTCTCATGCAGTGAATTTCCAGGTATGTGTGGCACCTTACAAAAACTTCAGTCAGGAATTTCCCTTCACCTCCATCCTTTTCATCACTATGGAGATACATGACTGAACATCTAAAGACCATGAAGATCACTGAACCCAAACTAAGACTAATTTTTGTAGTAGTTAGGATAATGTGTAAGCTGGCACTTCTGTCTGTAGGATTTTGGTGTCAAGACTGCTATCAGAGCAGATAGATAAGCTTGAAATGCAATTTCCTCATTGATTCCTTCAGATCTTTCAGGTTCAGCAATCCCATGATGACCCCAGCAAAGTGAGAAACTGCTTGGCCTTAACAGAAATGGTGCACTTATATAGGTGGCCAGAACTACACCTCAAGCACTTGGGAAACTCATATGTAAGATGCTGGTGTTTCTAGCAGTTCAATTCCTTTGAGGCAGCTAAATAGACATATCTAGAAGTGTACTTTTGGATATAGGCATCTCAGTTCTAAAAGCATCCCATGTTAGGCTCCTGAATCATTTTACAAAAGTCACAACTAAAGAGGACACTTCTCTGAGAAAGCTACTGTATCAAATTCCCTACAAAGTCAAACAGATATTACAAATTACTTTGCATTCCAGTTCATCATTTCAAACTGTTTTCCTCATAATTATTAGAGAAGAAAATATCTAAAATTAAATTTGAAATTCAAACGTCACTGCCTGACTCAGGGGGCAAACCTGCTTTTCTTCTACCACAGTCTAACTCTATTTAAGATTCAAAGAAAATCACCTTACTGAACTTACTGAACTGAAAACCAGACTGCACTATAGTTCCATTTTGGCAGAGATGTTTTTCTGTTGAATCTGGATTGGTGGTGTTTAAAAAAAATTGGGTGTCCTCAGTGTGTACTATCCTGGATTCTAAAATATTTACTAGGGGTTCTGTGTGTTTTACTTGCCCTGGAGTATAACTGGTATTCTTTGGTTCCAAATTTTTAATGATACTACTACTCTGCCAGTAATTTTTATACCAGCTGCACTGGACTAATTATGTGGTTTTCTCAAAAGTCTATTTTTGAAATAATTATTGCCTTTGAGCATATAATAGCAAGCTTTGGGTAGGCAGGAGTAAAGAACTTTCTTTTTGAGCAGAAAGATAAAACACTGGCATATCCTTGTTACATTCTCATTTTGAATGCATAAGCCTGTACAGCATCTCAAGATGACTATAAAATCATTCCTTCATATTTATGTCCATATTCTTTTAGTTACATTTCTAGATTTATTTTTTTTTTCTGAAAGAAAATAAATACTAAGTACAGCTAACTGTAAAGTGTAGAATTGCTACTGGTGCATCATGTCCAGAAGTTTCTCTTCTCTAATCTCCTTTACTGACCTGAAACTGCTGAAGAGATAAGGCTTGTATCTATGCATCCTACAAGGTCACCTTAAACACAATGTGAGGCTGTCTGCCCACTGAAGAAAATTTGTGAATACTTTGCTTAGTTGGTGGTTTCTGTTATTTTATAGAAAAAAAAAAAAAAAAAAAGTGAAATATGGAAAATTATAATGTTTGTAAAGATTTATGTGGGGGCATGTGTAGGGGTACATTTCAGAGCTTTGAGCTGATCTAAGCCACATGACTCTTTTAAAGTTAATGAGAAAGTCACAGCTAGAATGGCATGTGATAATCTGAAAATTTACCCCTTACTGCCTCTTTAGATTTCCTGTGTCATATGTTATGGTAATAAATGGTTCTCAGCATGAGGTTGATTGAAAGGGGTATTGCTGCATGAAACAAAGAACTTGTCTTTTCTTCATGATCTCCGAATAATGTTATTAGCATATGCAGGGTCAGCTTTGAGCATCAGCAGCCTTTGTGACCAGGGAGCCTGGAATTACATTGGTGTGAGTGAACTTAAATGTGCTTTCATAATTTGTCTTTTCAAGCTGTGTCTCTGAAAGGGAACTGAACAAATATATGGTCTTCTTTCTGCATTACCGTGGACGACCTTTACTGTGGCTCTACCATGGGAAGTTTCATGGCCTGTACTTTTAAAATTAGTATGAAAAGCTCTCAGACTTTAAGTTTAGAAAATATATCAAACTGAATGGAACAGGAGCTAGAATACTGGTTTATATGACTGCAGATAATGTATATTACTAGTTTTGAACAATTACTTTCAGTACTAATTTTGATCATCAAAGTAGTGTGGATCCAAAATTCATCCACATGTCTGAGGAAAAAAAGATAAAGTTGAGGAGGTTCTTTATTTTTCTTCTTATTTAAAAAAGTTAAAAAAATAACTAAGATTAGTAAATTTGCCATTCTCCAAAATAATACTGCTTTGTCATGGAATTATTTTTTTTTTGGCCTGTCAAACTACTTTTAGAGAAGAACACAGGTAAATTCATGGACAGTTTGATCAATTTTTTCTTGTACAATTTAGGAAAGATCTACTAATTTAACACACAGCAGAAAGGGTAGAAAGAACAGAAGGTAATTGCAGGAGAGAAATTCTGGTTTTAGAACTAGATCAGGCTGTTTAAAAGTCTCTAGGTCTAGCTGCAGAGGTCATCAAGACATTATTCTAGAAAATCCAATTACAGAGACACTGCAGACAAAAAGCAATATTCACCACTAGTTCTCTGAGGTCTTTTTAACTTAGTGTAGTGGTGTTATCACATTTGAAATATGTAAATAATACAAGACCTGATTGTGGGGAATGTTCTCACAATTCTATTTAAATTATCAATTTAAACAGTGGGGGATTGTTTTCTTGAAATCTACAGCTGCCTAAACCTACAGGTGGCCCTTAATTTACAGGTGAATTCTAAATGAATTCTGAATTCTGTTTTGTGACATTAAAATTAAACTTGTGCTACCCATTAATTTGCATTTTCACACAGGTTTGCATTTAAAACTTTAATTAGTCAGGCACGTGTTCCTGTCATTGCAGGCAACTTGTAGTAGATCACAAAACGAGTCACAGGTTATGATGACACTAGTCTGTCCTACTCCATGAATAGTATGGGCTTTACCTTGGGTTTCCTTTCCCCTTCTAACTCATGCCAAGGAAACAGAAAATTATTCTTAGGATGTCTGTATGGTTTCAGTGACTGCACAAGGTATTACTTTGTTACTTCAGAAGAACAAGTATTTGTTTTTATTTAGAAAATGCTAAAACTAAAAAGCAATATGTAGTTACAAGTCCAGTTACAGATACACATGCCAGCTTTAATATGAAAGCCATCTCACCAAGTCAGTGCAAGTCTGTCCTTGGATTAAGTAGTGCACTCAAGGGAATACATAAATTATGTTGAGGATGATCTACTCTCATTTTTATTTCTGATCTCAGTCAACTAGAAACATACTCATACTAGAGATGTGCTAGAATGCTGGAGAAATGCATCCTAACTTTTCACAGGGTTTACTAGCCCAAAGTCCTCTTATTTCTGTAATTTCCAGTTTGCATGGAAAGGATGCAACATCATAGTTCAGTGTAGCTGAATATGACAGCAATTCAGTAGTGCTGCATTTACCCTTATCCAGAATTTTATTGTGTTCAGGTAGACCTTTAACAGGTTGTAAACTTGACAATATACTTTAAAAAGGACTATTATTGACTTCAAACTAACCCTAATTTGATTTAATATTATTTTAATAAATATGATTTAGCATATGCTTTTTTTGCCAATGAAAATTTCTTGATGTTTTTTAGCTAACAGATTTTACTGAGCTTTCTTGAACAGATTTTAGTGGGCTGAAGGGAGACCTTATTGCATTCTACAACTACCTGAAAGAAGGTTGTAGTGAGGAGGATGTTGGTCTCTTTCCCCAAATAACTCGTGATAGGTTGAGAGAAAATGGGCTTATGTTGCGCCAGGGGAGGTTTAGATTGGATATTAAGAAAAAAATCTATACTGAAAGAGTGGTGAGGCATTGGAACAGACTGCCCAAGGAGGTGGTGGATTCACCATCGCTGGAGGTGTTCAAAAAACATGTAGATGTAGTCCTACCAGGACATGGTCATGATAGTGTTAGGTGGACAGTTGACCTTGATCTTGAAGGTCTTTTTGAACCTTAAAGATTCTATATATGATTCTTGAATGCAGGGGACTTGAAGATTTATATGAATTTGCAGTTTAGACTTTAGAACCTAATTTCAAATAAACTGTGTTTAATTAATAAGTTCAGTCTTGTTAATACTGAAGTTACTAATCAAAAGTGCCTTATTAAAATGGATTTATGTATAGAAATAATAGCTGGAGTATTGCTGTATCAAATAAATTACACTGTTTCAAAAGTACTGTAACTCCTGTTTATCATAGAAACTTAAGAGACATAATTGTCTCCCTGGAAAATAATGCACTTTTCTCTTATTCTTTTAATTACTGTTGTTTCAACTAGAGGCTTCTATTCCAAAAGTTAATGCATAAGTACATTCATGATAATGAGTATTCCTGTGCTTGAATTTGTGCTAATAATACCTTAAACCACAAACTTCAGGTTTTCTGGGTTTTTTTCAGCCTTCAAGATTTTTTGTTTGAAATCGTTTGGTCTTGGTTGTTTTATTGCATTGCATTTAGCAGTGTGTTATATACAGTAGTATACAGTAATCAGTGCAATAGCAGCAAAATGAAATACTGACAAAGAAGTCCAAATCTTTCCTTTTTTTTTTTTTTTTTCCTGTCACTCATTGTTCGTTTTGGGCTTCAACTGAACTCTAACATTTTAAAAGTCATAGTTTTTTCCTTGTGAACTGATTTAAATAATTACATGGCCAAATCTTTTTTTCTCTTCTGGACTCTTTAGTGTCCTTTTTTTTTAACAATAAAAACTGAGGAAAACCTGAATGAAGTGAGAGAACCTTTGCATTCTACTTATGAAGTCTCCTGCTTGCCTTCTGATCTGTGAAACCACCAGAAAACAGAGACATTAGGCTAGATATGCTCAATATATTGAGCAACCTCTCTGTCTTTGGAGAGTCCATGAAACTCCCTTTTTCAGCTGCAAGTCCCATAGTCTCCTGAATTTTCACTCACTGATCAGTTTCCTGGACTGTCCTCTCTTTGTCTTACTGGCTTAAGAAAAGACTTATGCTGAATCACTTTATGGTGAAATGTGATTTTCACGAGAATATTCCCTTTGGACTTCAGAGCTTTAGATAATACAGAAAAGCTACTATCACATCTTTAATAAACTTGTCTTAGAAACTATTGAGTTATGACATGCAAATATTCCCTTGGGTCTTCAGTGTTTTAGTATAAATAGAAGAGCTACTATCACATCTTTAATAAATCTGCTTTCAAAACTACTGAATGATGTCCTTTTCCAGTGTGTAATCGTGCTTATATGTGGAAGAAAATTCCTGGGTTGATGGGTTATCCTGAAGAATGGATTTCATGCATAATCTAGTCAGCATGTACTCCCTTGGGTTTAGTGCCTGACAGTTTCCCTGTCTCTGTCCTTGCTAGACCAATTTGTGTTCACTTGCTTTGCTTGAGGAGCTGGTGACAGTACTCCACAAAGACCAGACAATCTTTAGTTTTCACACTTTGCTGGATCTGATTTAGGTTTGATTTATTCACAGCAAACCTTATTGAGGCAGAGAATTTCTTATTTGTCCTTATATTCTAGTAATTCCACTGGTCCCTGCATTCAGAGTGTTTAATAATTCTTTCCAATTTGGAAAAAAATAAATATCCAAACATTACTGTCATTTTATTTCACAACCATTTGTCTTTGTCCATTAGATTTCTGCTTTAAAGTTACATGAATTAAGAAGAAATAGGTATCTTTTTTTTTTTTTTTTTCCTTGTCTCTTGAACAGTCTTTTTATTTGATATGGTCAACACAGTCAACCGCCCTGCTTCATTACCAGAAGTCATATTCCAAGACATATGTTAAATGCAAGTTCATTTCACTCTCATATTGTATATTTATGCTTAAAACTTTATTACATCAGGATACACTAATTACTTAATTACCACTTTTTAAGTCAACTGTTTTACACTTTACTGTTTTCTTGCACTATCAGAGAGTCTGAGAAGATTTTTGTTTAGAAAAAATTATCATTGTTTCAATATATTGAGAACTAATAAATCATCCATAGATTTGATCTACATAAATTCAACTAGTCATTAACCTTTTTATTCTCCCCTCAGGTAGATTACTACTATTAAATTATTTCATTTAATTAACTAGCAAACACAACTCCTGTGTCTGTTTACCTTTTCCATAACTCCATTCTTCTTGACCCTCTCTCTGTCTGCATAGCTTTCTGGACTACTTCTTCTTGTGCAAGTGCTGACATAATCACCATACTGGTAATTGATTGGTAAGCACTACTGTAAACTGAAAATCATTCAGGTTGGTATGCTCATTTTCTCGAATGTAAATTGCATTCATGACTACCAGATTTTTGAAATGGCATTTAAAAGAGTAAATGGATAAGGCAGGAATGCACATATAACATGCGATTCTGGTTAATAAAATGTAATTTGGAATTAGTAACCCATGATCCTAGCTCATATGGATTTTCCATAAAATGCTATTAATGACTGGAGACTGTTATTATCAGACAGGCACCTAGTTCTGTAAAGATGGAGCTTCTACCGTTCAGATACTTCTTTGGGTGTACTCACTGTTGATTTATAAAATTATATGGACATTTAAAATCCCATAGGAATTTTTGTCTCCCCCAAGGATAAGTGTACAAAGCCTCTTGATCCACAAATTCAAGTGAAAGAATGTAACTTTTCAAGAACTTTTCAAAAACTTACTCATGTAGTGTTGTCATTTTTCTTTTCTCCAACTGAAATACTAATGCGATTCCAAAGATCTGAAAAATAAAAAATAATATCAAAAACCCCATGGAACTCCATGGCCCAAGTAATATGTGAATGCTGTCAGTGCAAATATATATAAATACTTTCCACACATTTTTAGAGGTGCGTACTCTATCATTTATAAATCAGAAAAAATTGCAGGCATAGATGAAACAGATGTTAACTGTTCATGAAGTTCCTGATTTAAAATCCCTGTCATGGCAGAATTCAAAAGACATAGCCTAGCCATGTCATTAAGGGTCAAATTGTGCTGTAATCAAAGTTTTGAGTGGAAGTTATAACAATGTTTTGATCCATGTTGTTAGCTAGCCTGTTTATAGTAGTGGGGCCAGGTAACACATGCAGCAGTATCAATATGGCAGCTCAGGCTTCAGTGAAAGAAATATCCTTACTATTTCCATAATTTCACAGATGACTTTGGATGCCTGTGAAGGCACGATATTCAAACTGGCTAGTTTATTGCCAGTTCAGCTATTTCTAAATGAATTACAATCACACATGGAGTAAATGAATATGAATGAGTGCTATACAGTCTGCTAAAGAAGTGTCCTGTGCAGAATTTTGAAAGTATGATTAACAGATGTATACAGTTAGAAAGAATGATAAAATTTTTACTGTAGTCTTTGAGATGATTGATACTTCTAGAGTGAAGTGAATAGGAGAAAAGGCTTTGATTCTTTACTCCAGAGCAGATGGATGGGGAAGATGATAAGAAAATGAAAATGAAAGAAAGGACAAAAAAACGTAAAGCAAAAAAGAAAAGCTGACCAAAGGAGATGAATAAAGAACAACTAGAAGTCTAAGAAATCTGCATCATTCTGGAAAATTAAAAAGCCCCAGTCAGCACAGTTATTGTCTTTAATTCATTTGTTTGTTGAAGAAGCATCGAGGAAACCAGGTCAGGGAAGGTTGCAGACTGTCTCAGAAGCCCAGGGAACTCAAATAGGTATTTCCTTTGTTCTACATTTTGGACCTGGATCTAATATGTGTGTTTAAGAGTCCATTAGATCTAATTAAAATTTGGCATAAACAGAAATTGAAGAGAGAAGAGGTATATCCTCCCTACCTATTGACAGTCAATTGTTCCTGCCCCTCCCCAAGCCTCTTCCATGCCTTTTATCAGTTTTCTGAGGGAGTGCTGATGAGTTAGTTTTGATATAGTTTACCATGACTTTTGTTTTGGGTTCTACAGCCAGATGTGGGAGAGAAGCAAGAACACTGTTTTGGCAGTCAGTACTTTTTTAAACTGCCCTAAAATGACTAACTGCAGGGCTAACACCAGAGGGAGTTCTCATATTAAATTAGTGTAATGCAATCTTTACTACAAAAGTATAATTCTTTAAATGATAAACAAAAAATTAAAAGGTATAGTAAGCATATGTAATAGTTGTTAAATAATATATTAAAAAAAGAGAAGGTATCTGTAGAAATAAATAAAAAGGGACATTTTTATTTCTAGCACCTCCTTCTGCTGAACAAAGGAGGCACCCACAAAGAAAATATAGAAGCAGCCTCCAACTAACCTTCAAGTGTGTAGTTCTAGATAAAATCCATCTCATGAATTCAATCTAAATGTCAACAAAAGTACAGGTTTTGTACTGAATCTTATATCCCCCTCACCCCAAAAAACAAACAAGGTTGTAAATAGAGTCTAAGGATGGCATAGAGAAAAGACAAATTCTAGGAGGAAATGGGATGTCATGCTCAGTTTTCTCATCTACTCCTGTGCCCATCCAAGGACTACTTATCAGGCTGCTTGCTTCTCCCTACAAGCAGTGTCCACCCCTTTCCTGGCAGTGGCCACACTGTCATCTTTTTCCACCTCCCTTCTCTGTCGTTCTCTGGCCTCACTGTTGTAATCACTGCCTCAGAGGCCTTGTCTCCAAACTTCCCTTGTAAGATACACAGAACTAACAAAGACTGTCAGCCTAACTGTTTTGAGTGTCTGAACATAGGAAGCAAGAAAATTTTTGGAAAGGATGAATAGTTAGGGTATGGTTGCTTTAATTGCACCAGAAAGCTCATCCCATCCCCCATATCCGAATTCCTACAGTCTTCTGACCAGGGTAAGGGCAGCAGGGAAAACAGCTGGTAGTATCACAACACCTTCCTATGGTTCTGGCTGCATTAAAAAAACTCCAGCTTATTAGTGACATCAATTCTTGAAAGCAATTCACATCACGCAACAAGCAATCAAAGCAGAATAACTGCATCTTCCAAGGCAGTTTACATTTTAGTCAGACTTTTGAAACAGTTAACAAGCAAATAAGCAGTCTAGATAAATGTTACTCTTATTTAACCAGAAATAAACAGAATTCTTCCTTAGCATATGTGTTTCAGGTGAAATGATGATAAAAAAAAAAAAAATTGCTAGGAAGTTTTCTGTTCTATTATTAAGGTAGTACTTTTAATTGTGTTTCTGTAGCACTTGTTTCTTTTCTGTTTTATTTATTGTCTGGTAAAGAAAACTTGATACCACAAAACAACATACAAGAACCTACATTATTAGCAATTTTTTTAAAGTAACACTTGGGGATATATCACTGGCTTCATACAAAACAGCTGATGTAGACACATCTTTCCTCTATTTTCCTTGAAGTTTTAGACTATCTCTTAAATATATTTATTACTTAATGATTGGCATAAAGGCACTTATTTGCACAGCTGGGATAATGTCTGTTCACAGGGACTCAGAGTGATATATTCTGCAATTGCAACCAATCTGTTTTGTCTAAGTGTTTGTTCTCGGAGGCCAATGTCTGTCTGGAAAGTTCTTGTGTGTTAGAATGAATGTTATTTCTTTCAGTGGTTTCTATTTATCACTGTGCTGTGGGACACTACTGGCAATTTAGAAAAGAATAATGCCCTCCAGGTTAGAGACCAACAGCAGGAGCTGCTCCCATAAAGACAAATGTACTAAAGATTTATCTGTTTACCTATGTAATTTTTCCCTCTTTAAGATACCAAGGGATTTTTGTGCATCATTTGCTACTGATTTGTAAGAAGTTGATGTCTAAAGTAAAGAAACATAGCACCTTAGCCTTCTCTTACCAAAAATTCCTCATCTTTTAGACAGTTTGAAGAGAATAGAAATTATTTTATAGTTAAATATATTTGCAGAGCTCTTAATGAAGCTACTAAATATAATTACCTTAGTGATCCTGAGTACATTAATGGTTTGATTCTCAGTAGAATTGGAGGGGCAGGGAGGGGAAAGCAGCTGTCATGTTTCCAGGAGCTATTCCTGAGTAGTAAAGATAGGCTGTGCATTTAAAAATTCCACTTACAGAAAGTAATGATAAAAGTCTAAGAATTAATGCTGTGTTGAATTAATACATTCATTACAGCCATAATTTGGTTTTGTATACTGAGCAAGCATATGGAATCCTCATTAATCTAATGACCAGTTGATTTCAGCATATTTGTTATTAAAACCAACAGTTAACAAATTATTTTAAGCAATATTGATCTCATTTTAAAATTCAAAAACATAAGTGTAACATTATCAATTGTAGTTTTTAATTTGTTGGCACTGGAAGAAACATCATATTCAAAGAAAGTTTAAAAATTGACCATTGGTGTAACATTTTATGTAGGTAATTTTATACATATAGACATGGGGGGAGGGGGGTGTATGCAAAAAATATATGCAAAATTCAAATACATTTTGCAAGAATATTTAAAGATATCCTAGATATTGCCTTAATTGGTGACATGAGTATTTTTATAGGAGACATATTTCTGGGTGACAATTTTGACCCCTATACAGAAAATATGTCTAGTCAGTGTCACATAAGATGTTACTGGACAGTGAAATTACAAACTTACAAAATAAACCTGAATACTTGGCTGTTTGCATCAATCCTTCAGCAGTGCATTATAGTATTCCTGAAAGAGACTTGGGTTGTTTAGAAGATACTATTAATGTGTGTTTTTCTAGTGACTGAGTAAAGAATAGGGATCTGTGCCTCTTTCCAAAAGTCTGCTTTTAGAAGGAGGTTCAAATTTCTTATATCCAAAATCTTCTTCCTAAAAAAAGAGGGAAAAACTATCTAAAGTAATGAGTGAAAATTAATAGACTAGCTAAATGGGTATGGAGTATATAGGGAACTTTGTCAGGACACAGTTGTCAGTAAGTGAGAAACTGCCAATATGCTGCAATTACAGAAAACGTATCTATTTTTCAGGTATTACGCAAACCAAATTTAGACTGTTTCTAAAACATGTCTGTAAATTAACCTTCATGGATTTTTTCCCTGCAGATAGGTAAGGTGACAATGAGAATTTTAAGAAGCCAGGTTTTGTTTCTTCTTGCACCTTTTGTGCCTATACAATCTGATGAAACTCAACATGGTTACACACCTGTTCCGTTGTTCTGAATTTGGTACCACACTCATCTGACAGTCAGTGGTTGCTTGGTTGTTTGCCTATAGTAGCTTGTACCAGAACTGCTTTTCTTATTCAAAATCAAAGGCCTTAAGACAATGAAGTCTTCTAAAATCTGCATGAATTACTGTATTGAGCACCAAACAACAAATGGTTTATTAAAATTTATGTTCTTTTGCATAATGTTCCCTAATTTAGAGCACTTAATATATTTTTCAGTGCAATGGCTTAATTGATTTTATATCACTGTATTCTGTTGAATGATTTATGTTTGATTTCTTGCTGTCCAATTAACAGCATAATAGATTGTAGTTCATCAGGGATATTACATGTTGAGCAGTGTTATCTCTTCTGAAGTTGAGAGTCAGTTTTCATGAAGCCAGATTTAAACTGATTCAGTCCTCAACATTTATCATCCCAGTTGTAAGCCTCCAAATTCCCTTTGTAATTTTTTATTTTACTCCACTTGGTCCAAATACTATAGCATCTTTACATGGAATATAGAATTGAAGAAAGTAAAAAAGAAAAAAAAAAGAAAAAAAAAGAAAAAAAAAAAAAGAGCAGAGGTAGGAACATTTACTGATGAAAGAAAAAGAAAAACTGTATCAAATCAGTATTAATTTTGTTTTGGAAAGTAAAGTGAGGAAAGCATACAGAGATACAAAGAGGACACTTTGTATTCTATGACTTCCCAAAAGTCTTCCTACTAGTATTAAAAAACCCCCAAACAAACAAACCAAAAGATGGATGTCATAATGATGGACTGGGAGTCTAAGCTGATACTGCAAATGATTAACGGACCTGTAAGAGGAATTGGAGATGAAGGCATGATATTTTCTTTTAAATTAAATGACTTTCACATTACTTTTAGTGATTATATACACAGTCTTCAGAATTCTGCCAGGTATTGTATTGAGGTTACCTTTGAAATTTGAATATTTTCAGGGAAGAAGAGAAGGATGTTCACAATGTCTTCCAGGGAAAGGAGTGAAAAAGACTACAAGGCAGGAACGAAGGTGGTGAAGTAACTTCCACTGTATGTGAAAATCAGGTTGATTACCTCCTGAGGAACCTGAACATACATAAGTCTACAGGACCCAATGAGATGTATCCCAGAGTTTTGAGTGAACTGGCAGATGTAGTCACCAAGCCAGTCTCAATAATATTTGAAAAGTCATGGCAGTCAGGTGAAGTCCCTAGTGATTGGAAGAAGGAACATGTTACACCTATCTTTAAAAAGGATAGACAGGAGGACCCTGGGAACTAGTGACCTGTCAGCCTCACCTCTG
>JANIJG010008442.1:0-21883 GCA_024611175.1 Megaceryle torquata | reverse complement strand
GCAAACTGCCTAGAGTTTGTAAGGCTACTCATGATTTGTAAGCCCCCAAAGATCATGGTGTTTCTGGCTTAACACTGAAATCACATTGAGCCAAAGCTGAAGGAAACTTTACAACTGTTTGTTTGTTTGTTTTTATCTTTTTTTAATCCCAACTTTAGTTTCACTAATGTGAAGGTATATTCTTCAGCTTGCTGTGATGTCTTCAGACCATCACAGCTGTAATGGTATTTTATTTTAGTCAATTCATTTATAAACTCAAAGAGAAGTTCGTGTAATACTTGGGGCTTGAGGGCAATCAGAGCAATGAAGACTGCTCACTATCTGATCATCAGCTGAGTGTTTTGACGTTTAGGCAATCAACTTACATAGTGTACTTCAAAATACCAAGAAATGGGTGGTTGACGAGCTGAAGCAATACCTCAGATTCATGTATGCAGGAACATAAGTGACTGCAAGCTTATAACTGCCTGCCACTTTTTCCTACTAAGGAAGAAATTTGTCTCCTTACAAGAACGGGAATTTCCAGCTCCTCACTTTTCCGTGAAATCTGAAATTAATCCTGTATACTTCAATATCTAGCCTTGGTTTATTGCCCACATTTAGTAGCATCCCTATCCTGGCTTTACTTGTGGTATGGTACTTATATAAATGGATTGATCCGTTGTGCTCTGGAAATCTCTAGCAACTCTCTTTAGCTAAAAATACACCACCTTTTCCCCATAAGAACTTTGTGTCATAGTAAAGTCAAGAAGCATGGGGATTTAACTTTTTGAACTTTAAAAAAAAAAAGTTCATGATTAGTTCAGATTTCAGAATACTGTTTGAGATGGCTTATGTTCAACACAATCTTGTATGAAGCTTGAAAATTATGGACCCATTCCTTTATATCTTGCACAAGGAATGCCAAGTCGTAACAATGAGGTAAATAACACTGAACAAGGAGAGAAGGGATAAGAGTATTCTCCTGGGAAATGGAAGCACCACTTAAATTTTTTCTATTACTGTGCTGACATCTTTTCAATTTTATTGTAAGCTTAGATTTCTTGACAGATTTATTGTAGCTGGGAGTAAAATTGTCAGATTTGTTCCTGCAGCACCAGTGTAAGTGATTCTGTTATATTGACATGCACTTTAAAAAAAAAAAAAAAAAAAAAGTCTAGTTTAGATTCAAACAGCCAGTGTATTTGAGGCAAATGGTATGGAAGTTAAAGGGGATTTTCAGTTACTTTTGAGTGAACCCAGGAAAGATCCATTAAATGAACATTAAGATGCTTACAAGACTTTGCATTTTATTCATCATATGGAAAGTATGCCAGTAATATATATAATGAACTGAGGTATTTGATGATATCAGCTACATATTGTGATACCAGAAGCATCTGGTTGTCAACTGACTCAGCAAACTGCTGTTGAATCTTGCACCTTTAACACTATCACACACCTTGCCAGGTACTGTTACAACCCATGTCACAGGACAAATGTTTGTTTTTAGCAAAAGCTTCACAGATGAGTTTCACCATCCATTTTCTGGTCCACGCCAATTGAACAGTAATTCTATATTTTGCCCACAGGCTAGAAAGCTGTTTGTGTCAGATTTCTATTTTAGTTGTCATAGTCCAAAATGAGCTTTTTTTTTTTTTTAAAGAACCTGGAAAAATTAATGCAAAAAGGAAAACGGAATTTATTTTGGGGTTTGTTTTTTTAGTAAAATAATAACTAATAAAAGTAGTTGCTTTATATTGTACAAAAAGTGTAATGTAGTCTTCGGTTTCATAGCAAATAGCTGAAGAATAATGTGACAAAGTGCATTATTTTTATAGTAAGTTCTTATGGTGGTCGTGGCAACATCAAAGTTCTTTGATAGATTTTTAACTTTTCTGTGGACTGAAG
Organism: Megaceryle torquata; assembly: GCA_024611175.1. Taxonomy (NCBI): domain Eukaryota; kingdom Metazoa; phylum Chordata; class Aves; order Coraciiformes; family Cerylidae; genus Megaceryle; species Megaceryle torquata. Next base: position 19,993 of record JANIJG010008442.1, on the reverse strand, counting down.
TCCATATTTGTTTTCCTGGGTAAGCTCTGTATCTGTTGTGAGTGCAGGGAATATTTCTGACACAAAATGACAGTACAGGAAAATAGTAAGTGCATGAAAACTTGCCCTACATTAAATGTGTTGTCAGAGATGTGCTGGATCAGTCACTCTAATATAGTGTTTGCAGTTACATAAAACATTTTGTCTGTAAAAAATATTGGAGTATCAAACTTCATATGTAAGTAATGACAAAACTGAAATTTAGACTGTGCACCTTTTTCTGTCTTTAAGTGGCATGGATTAGAACCACTGATGTGTGCTCAGAAAACCCACGCAGTTTACAATGATACTATCAGTAAGTTTTGTTCACTAGGGGTTTAACATGTACATAGTTAAAGTTCAGGGCAGGTAACGTAATGAAATAGTGGATGCCAATGTAATGGCTGCACTTTGGAAGGCCTCTTAAACTCGCTCTGTCTTCATTCCCACAACAACCTTTGACACTTGCTGAGATTTTTCTACTTTTGGGCTAAAGCTTCTCATGTTTCATTTGAACTCTGGTTTATTTTTTTGATGGAGAAAGTGGAGCAAAGGGAATGTAAATGGGTTAACATGTTTATGTTCCTCCCACACACCTCCTCTTTTTAATGTATGTGTAGGAGGAATGAAGAAAAAGCTATAATTTCCTTTACTTGCTACAGCTTTCATTTCCTTTCCCAGTGTAGAGGCAGAGACTGCAAGAAATAAAAACTACTCTGCATTATTTGTTGGAATCTTACGTTAAGGGTTTAGGGTTTAGATTTTTTTTCCAGCAAATGAATTATGCAATATTACCACTGTAGGAACCACACACCTAAATCAGTTTTTCCTTAGTCATCAGAGTCTCATGCAAGTATATGTGTCTAAGACTGGGAACATTCTTAATTTAAACATTATGCTAAAAGCTTGTTGAATTGCAGGTTACCTCAATTTTGATACAAACCTATCTCAGAGTTTGGTCAGACAGGCAGCCAATTTTATTATCTTAAGACTTCATTAACTTAAAGATGTAGCAAAAAATCCCAAAACAAGTATTTCTTGACTAGGCTAGGAGTAATCTTTTTCAGATCTTCACTAATCATGCTGTTAAAAAGGAGGTGCTTTTTTTTTTTGTACATCTCTAAGTCCACTATTTCTTTTCTGTCTGCCATGGGCACAGTGAACAAATCTTTTTCATCACAGCAGCTTGTCTGTTGTTGATTGTCATCTTGTCCTTGCTAAGAGTCACTCAATGTTCAAAGATGTTTTCCAGGTGCTATTTTCAGCAGTTTTCAGAGTTTTTACAATCTCCTCTTCTATCTTTAGTTCTTCAGGAAGGATGATAGTCCTCTTCCAATCAATCTAAACCATTCAAACACTTAGGTAGCCAGACAGCAGCCAGGTATGCCAGGAAATGAATTCAAGGTCCTAACTCTAGGATTAGATCTTCTTTATAGAGAAAGAAATGTTTTTGGAAACTGCTCTTTCAGGTCTCATTCTAAACAGCCTCCAGTGCAAAAAGTGACCTTTCCTCCAGAAGTCTGCTAGAAATCTTGTATGGGCGGTCTTCCCAAACTCTTCTTGCTCCTCATGGTCTTGCCTGTTTCTGACTCTGCCACACATGCAACCAAGTAAACCTTCTAGTTTTCCATACGGTCACAAGGGAAAAACAGTACAGATTATCACTCAGATCTTACCTAAACATTGCCAGCCTGGTCTCTGAGCACTATTGTCTGTTGTTTCCATTATCTTTAAGCACTGTGTGTATTTAGACATGAAATAAAGTATTTTTAAATATGCAGATGTGGAAAACATGCATCCGAGACTTTTAAAACCAGTAGCTAGTGATAGCATAGCTGCTATCAATTGTTTTCAGCTATGGGAAGGTGTCAACAGGCTGCAAGAGATTGTGTTGTACCAGTGTTCATCCTGGTGTTTGGTAACCATGAGAGGAAAATATGAGAACAAAATAATAAACCGTCATGCAGAAAAATATAGTGAAGGTCAACAGCCATTTGTTTAGAGAAAAGGAATCTGATAAGAAGTGATCTTTCCCTAGTAAGATTGAAGGTTGAGAGAAGGTAACATCACTTGCAAAATTTGTCAACATTGAGTTGATAACAGGAGGCTAGTAACAAAGAGGATTCTAGGGCTGATGAAGGAAGGACCTTTAAATCTATCCCAAGCCAGCTTCAACCGTTCTGCACCACGTTTCCCTTACTAGAACTGTGGATGTGACGCAGACCGGCTGTAAGGCCTTCTACAAAAAATCCTGAATTTGTCATTGCTAGAGCTCAAACAGGTGTTAGCAGCCATTCTGTGCTTGTGCGGATTCCTTCAAAGCCACTAACAATTCTTCCTAGACTCAGGAGGAAGGAAAAGTTTCAGCTCAGCATGGTGTGAATGAACACGTAAGTCAGGACTAGGGCTATCTCCAAGTAACCAGACCCTGCCTTAGCTCAGAGCAGTGGGAGCACAGCCCAGAAATACCTCACTGTACTCAGCTGTCTCTACTTGAAGGCAGTTCTGGGTCTCTCACTTTCTTCCCTAGGCACAACGTTATTCAAGATTGTGCCTTACCAAGGCATCTCGGTACCATATTAATGACAGCTAATGACCACATATGATCAGTGGTACCTGTCCCTTCATCAACCTTTTGCCTTTGCAATGTGTGATACTTGATGAGAAGCTAGCATTAGGAATAAGCAATGTGTAATATGGACTCCAGTGTAAATGAGGCACACTCATCAGTCAACAGTCTTTCTAGTGGGCCCTGTAGGAACTAATTTGTGTTCCTCAGCTATTTAGTATTTATAGGAGCTTCCAAGTAAGAAAACAGGTGGAAATGGATCAAGAAATTATTTGGGCTGCCCTGGACTAAGCAACCAAAAGATATTATGTACAACAAGACAGACATTAGGAGCTAAGGCTGTTGGCTGAGTGTGAGATTTCTCCTCAGAAGCAGTAATTTCACACATCATAAACCCCATGCCTTACATAATCAGCTGTCTTAGCTCCAGGAGAACTTAGAAGAATTGTGTAAAGTACTAGCAATTCTTGTAAATTATAAAGACTACTGTATTTGGTGCTACTTCAGACACTATTAGGACACCGCGTTATGCACTGGAAGATGGACTTTGAGAAGGATTCCCATAAACTGGAAATTGCTCAGGGAGAAAACAGCAGTGTAACTTGAAGGATTCTTGTAGTTTGAAAGTAGTTGGGAGGTCACATTGGCTCCTATTTCTCCGGGGAACAGGACTAGATAATAAAATGCTCTTGCATTATGTGATTTATTTCTTTTGTTGTTTGTTTGTGGAGGTTGGTTTGGTGTTGTTTTTTGCCTTGCTGGTTGTATTGGATTTAATCCAACAGGATGGTTTGGTTGGGTTTTTCAAGGGCCCCAGTCAGAGGCTATCCTTCAAAGACAGTTTCTCCTTTTTGTAAATTACTTCCAATTATGGAACATCCTCAAGCTTAGCTTTTAACACTAATCCTTGAGTCATCCCTTGATCTTGGCTGTTGTGTCCTGCCTTAACGCTTCTTTCAGAGAATTGAAAACTATCCACAGAAAATTGTTTTACCCTTCCCTTGCTTGTACATATTCTTCATCTGACATCACTTTATTTTCATTATTCCCCCAAGTTTCTTCCTGAAAGTGGTTAATGATTTTTGCTTCAGTTCACCATTGCTTTCATTATTAGGAACTTTTTTTAATTTCCAATTTTTTTTTTAATTGGGCTACCTTCTCACTGGGGGAAATTTAAGATTTTCAATTCCAGGAGTTCTTGTTTCAGACTTCTGTCATGTATTTGGAACTGATCTTACACCACAAGAAGTCAGAAGCAACAATCCCATTCAAGTCTTTCAATGTTTAGGTGATATACTTTCAAAAAACTAATTTCATCTGGGGCCCTAAACGATTAGGCAGCTGGAAGAAGGAACTGTTTCCATAACAGAATGGAACACCGCTGAATCTGCTGCACTGCAGTAGCAAGTCAGCCCATCCGGGGAAGGAATTCTTACTGTGAATTTAATTCCACTGGCCACGTGGTCATCCATTAAGCCACCACTGACCACTGCCTCTTCATACATGAGCCCCTTCTTGGTAATGTCCTTGTCCACTGGCAGTGTGTCCATTCCCATTTGTGTGTTTTAACACTTGCAAAAGTGTGGGATCTTTTTACATAATGGTGTAAATCCTAGGATAAACTGAGGTGGAAGGAGTATTACTGCAAAGGAAAAGATAACTGGCTAATATTAAACTATTTCTGTAATTTAAAGAAAAATGTTATGCTCTCCTTTTCCTCTTTACTGAGATGTATATACAGACTCATAAAGCATGCGAGACTGTTTCAGTTCTGTTAGAAGTCTCCACTGCAGTCTTGAGGAACTATGTTGATTTACTCTAAATAAAAACAAAAATGCTTGTTTAACCTCAAAAATATCAAGAACATCAACTCATGACTTGTCTGTTTTTACTGGAGATTCCTTCGGATGACTGGAAAAAGTTGTTCTGAGTTAAAAAAAGAATAACATTAAGAGAAAGCCAAACTAATGCCAGAGGACACTTTAAAACTGTTAAGGACACATTTAGTGTGTTCTCTGGGTCAGTTCAGGGAAAAATAGGCTGCTGTAACCCTCTCAGAAATTCTCTTGACAGTGACAGTAGTCTGGTTTGTTTATGCATAAATAGAAAAGCATCATACTGGTTGACGGTAATAGTGGTATTTAAAATTTGTCTGTTTAGTCATGTTTAGTTATGGTAGGCAATCAAAACAAAATAAAAGAAAGAGAAAAGAAATAAATAATAATTTTAAAAATCTCTGGAAGCTAGATCTCATTAAAGCAGATGAAAGGATCATAGAATGGTTTGGGTTGGAATGAACCTTAAAGATCATCTAGTTCCAGCCTCCCTCTCATAGGCAGAGACACGCCCCACTAGACCAGGTTGCTGAAAGCCCCATCCAGGTTTGTCCTGAACATCTCCAGGGATGGGGAATCCACAACTTCTCTGGGCAACTGGTTCCAGTGTGTCACCACCCTCCCAGTAAAGAATTTCTTCCTAGAATCTAATCTAAGCCTACCCTATTTTAATTTAAAACAGTTACTCCTCATCATATCAAGCTTCACTCCCTCATAGAGTCCCTCCCCATCTTTCCTGTAGGCCACCTTTATGTACTGGAAGACCATCATCATGTCTCCTTGGAGCCATGTCTAAGCTGAACTCCAACGCTTAGCCTGTCCTAGAAAATCAAGGTGCTCTTAAAAGCTTTTGGCCTGGACAGACAAAGCCCTGTGAGAACATTCAAAATAATCTTAAGGTTGCTTGCTTTAGGCCCTGCTCTCGCACGGATTGGACTGGGACTAAAAGGTGTGAGTGAGGAACAGGACTTGGAGAACACCTTGGGCATATTCCCCAGTGGGCCCTATATTGTAATCATCTACTGAAACTGGGAATCTTCAGCCTGCAGAGCAGTGCAAATTTAGGAAAATGCAAAGTGTGCTGCCTTCTGGGAGAACTGTTTTAATGTCCCTTTGTGCTGTTGAACATCATACCCTATACCTTTATTAAATGTCAGGTGTTTCTGGATTCCACTGAAACTTGTATGAGTGATGTGAATCATCAGATAAGTGATGTCAGAGTAATTTAAGCAATATAGAACTAGGAAGAAGTCAGTAAGATAACTGTGTGAAAAAGAGATGAAGAAGTTCTTGTTATAGTTGGCAGTATACACAGGGCAGAAAGAAGGGTCTGTGGGTGGAGGTTTCAGGGTTTTTTAGCAGCTTGGAGGACAACTGGCTTGAGTTCCTCAAAAGGCACCCCACAGAATGCCAAAAATGTATTTGGCTGAAGTTGCAGCAGCTGCAGAGCACTGCTCTGTTGTCATGGCTTTTACAGAGCCTGGGAAAATGAGGCGTAGAGCCAACCAAGATGAGGGCCTTCCGAAAGGCTTTTCTGCTCTCAAAAATGTGCTGGGGAGCCATGGCTGTTGGGAGTCAGGGAATCTGCTAGAGCTGAGTATCTCAATCCACACGCCGAGTGTGGAGCTGATAAAGCAAATCTGTCTGGCCTGTGGTGTCTGTGTAGATTATGCGACTGCTTAACAGGCAAATGGGGAAATCACCTCCCCACAGTGGGCTCTGCACTTGGAAGCAGCATGTGGTGCTTGACAGGGCTGTCCTGAGGTAATTCTTTAATATTCAGTGACTATCTGTTATGTGGCCTGAAAATTCTTCAGTTTTCTGAAGACTTCTCTGCGGGTGAAAAAGGTGCCTAGAAAGCGGTACCCAGCCTAAAATTAGACTGTAAAGATTCATTGCATCAGTATTTAAAAATAAATAAATAATGATGTCTTGTTGACAGGGAAATGCTGGCTCTGATACCCAGAGAGCCACCTGTGAATTCCTGTTAACACCAGAAAGCATAGATGATAAAGACAGGTCAGAACTTAATCAAGAGAATGTGTATAGGAGGTATGAGCATAGTGAGGAATGACAAGACTTGGTCATGCTGGCTGGGGAGAGGGGGAGGAATCCTCAGTATCTTTACTGGTTTCTGTCCCAGCACCCTGGCAGAGTTCAAGTCAACCAGCTGCTACCTTACAGATAACTGTGAAGTGCTGATCCTCCAGGATAGCATCAGCTATTCTGAATCCTACCACTTTATCCCGGAAGATTCAGTCTTTCCAAAACTTCTCCTGACATTAATCTTTCCATGCCTCTTTGAAACTACTTTCTTACTAACAGTTCTTGGAAGGCACAGGAAGAATTAATGCAATAAAGAGTTAAATGTTTTCTGTCTGAACTTCTGACAGTGTGGACATGCATCTACTGCATCTGCACCTTCTATACCAAATCCATGCTTGATGAAACCCCATAACAGAAACAGAGGTGCAGCTCATATTCCAAAGTAACAGGTTTCAAATTCAAAGAGGTTTTTTAATATTGAAATAAAACTGACAGCTTGCTCAACAGTACGAGAAGATAGCAGAACCCAAACAAACACCAAATGACCCTGGTGAAATAAAGCTGCAGCTAATCCCTGATGATAAAATGCATTCTTTAATAAGCTATTTAAACTTCAAGTTTTCCTATAGGGTGGTGGTGTATATCCTAACTATCTTGGATGCAGAACCCATAAGTACTGCCTTTAGGGCTGCCTACATTGACTTAACCAGAAGATCTTTTAGGTTTCCTTAGATAAATGGTTCTTTGATGAACATGACATCTTCAAACTGAGGCAAAGCACTTTCCAGACTATTGTTGACTCCTGCAAATATGAACTGCCTGGTTAAATATCTTCAGCTGTCAACAAGGTAATACAGACTTTGCATCAGACTAAAAGATCCAAGGAGACTTGTTAACTTATTGATTTTACAATATAGGGTGTAGTTACCACATCTGTTCTTTAATTTGGCACTCCAGATATCAACCACTACCAAGAAAAGAAAATAACAGTAAGAAGCTGATATTTGTTGTGATACTCTGCTCTGTCCAAACAACAGCCTCCTTTATTATGAAACACTGAGCTCTGCATGTTATGAAACAGTTCACTTACTGTTACTACCCAAAACAGCAGCTTCAACTGAATAAACAGTGCTGAATGCTATAGATGAACCATACTGAGATGAGTTGGGGGGAACGTATTCCATATATGAAGGAATAGCACTCTCTGTCCACATAGTCACTATGAGGGGGGGATGTCCTTTGGAAATGTTAGTAAGAGTTTCCTGCTGACGTAGTGCAAAGTAGTTTTCCCACTGGGTGACAATTGAATACCCAGGAGTATTTGCAGCTATGGGAATGCTGTGGATTTGCCTTGACTCACTTAAATTCTAGGAAAAACACCTTGGAAGTGATTAATGTGCATAACTAAGAATATAGTTTAAACCTTAAACTTAAGGTTAAGTCAGAGCGCTCATAGCTGTATATTCTTACTCTCACCTGTGCTTAGCACAGGGTGTCTGGTCTGTACACCAAAGTGTATAAATAGACTGCTGTTATCGCAAAGCAGGGCAAACACTCCTGTCATACCGTTACTGGTGTGGCTTACTCCTTAGCATGCTAGCTCAGTTGCTTTTATTACTAAACAGACATTGTCCTTAACCATTTCATTTGCAGTGTTGCACAGCCCTTTTCTAAGGGACCACCTACACATTTTCATACAACTTTTATAGCCTTAATTCAGAGATGGTGATAAATAAAAAGTTTTTCCCAAACTTAGAGATAGTAAGAGCCAAGAGTCGCAGTTTATCAAATCTCCAAAATAAATAAGGTATGTGTCAAACTTGCCTATCCTTTGGCAAGGGGATGCTTGGCGTACCCATGAACACTAGTGTCTGATTGTTGATAAGGGAATGTGGATGTTGTGAAGTGTTGGCTGATAACAGCCCTCAAGGGAATGGAAAAGAGAAAGTTGTGGAACGTGCAAAAATGTGTCAGCTGATATCCCAGTAGGACTTTTTTTTCTGGCATATGAAGATATTCTCCTGATGTGTTGCAGGGAATAATAATTCTCAAACTTCCAGCAAAATGTGTTTTAGGAGTTTTATTCTAGAAGTTTTTGGGAATTGGTGTGTGGCAATGGAGTCTTCTGAGCAAGGTTCTTTTTTAAGTCCAGGTCTGTTTACTTTGGCTTTTATTTTTGTGGTTATGAATGCTTTTCACCTTTGAAAAAGTATATTCTTGCTATCTTGATTAGAAAGAACATCCAAGAGTTGATGTCAGAACTGATAGATACTTGGGTCTGTGGCTTGCTCTTTGTTCTCTTACCTAGCTGTAAATGGGGACAAATGCATTCAAAAGGGAGAATTCCCCCCCCCCCTTTTTTTTTTTTGCTTTAAGTACCTTTTGAATACATCTCAAGACCTCTCTTTTCTTTTTACTACTTCCTCTCTAGGAATTGTACTTCTTGTTCTCATAGGATATGTCAGTTACTCATTCTGTTGCTAGTAAATCAGCCAGGATCATTTCCAGTAACAGGCCCTGTGTAGTGATGCACTAGAACTGGTATCCCACAATTATAAATAGATTCTTGCAAGGACCTCAGAAGGGTAAGTAGACATTCAAGATTACTGCAGTCATATGGAGGGAAGAATAACAACTCTAAAAACTAGTGCCAGGACCCAGTGTTTGGTTATTCAGAGGGCTGTTTCTTCTCTTAAAGGGCTTGGCTTGTGTAACTCTTTAGACGTTTTAAATTTTTGATTTAGTTTTATTTTAGTTGTTTTCCTCTGGCACATGGACAAACTGCTGCTACCCAGCATGTGCTTTGGTGTTGTCATTAGTTTTTCGAAGGAAAAAGGATAGGTTTCACTATGATGGTTATTTCTGGTTTTCATGTTACTGTGCACTCTTCACAGCTTCTGTCCCCATATGTGCACAGCTCTGTGATGCTTGTATGAGAAGCCTTCCTATAGTCTGTGTGTAAGAAATCTGCTAGTTGAGTCAAATAAGAATCTTTCTGGTCAGAAGGACTCAGCAAGTATTTAAAAGTATTTTGTCTGGGCCTCCTTAAGTGCAAGAGCTTTTGGCAGTGCATTAAGAACACGTGCATTGCTTTTTAGAGAAGCAGCTGCATAGTCCAAAACCAGTACTACTCGCCGTGACGTCATTGCTAAGTCTGATCAAACGGAGTTAGCTGTGTATAGGCTTTGCAATGTTTTGCAGGGGACTTTTTTTTTTTTTTTTTGGCAAATAAATTATACACAGTTTTCTGAAACTCTTCCTTCTCTGCCCCTGCCATCTGATAAGATAGAGCAAGACAAATGGATGTCTGTAAAAATTTCACTGAGTATTTTTGACCTAGGGATTTAACAGACAACTTCTGGTGAATCTTGATGTGCTACTTCAAACTGTCTCCTTAACCTGTAGCTCTGTGTTCTTCCTCTCTGTTGGAGTTTTTTGCCTCTGAAGTTGAGTCAAGGAAGCCCTTGAGTCCTAGCTGTTGTAATGTGAAGCTCACCATTTCAGCTTTAGACGTGGATGAAAAATTGTGTATCCCCTTCTCATGAATCAGATTTGAGGTTTGGAAAGATGCAAACCAGAGCTAGTAGGGATGTGTGGATAGAGCTTAAACGATTATGGCCATATTTGCCTCTTGTTAAAGCCTGTGACAGTATAAGACTCCTAAACTTTGTTCTGGTACAAACCCCAAAAGAAGCAGAAGCCTCACTGCCTCTGTGGATGACAGCAAAACCCAGGGCTCACGTGCTCACAAAAAGAAAGTTTGGGTGTGGCTAAAGAGACTTCCCGTGTCACACTTCCCATGTACTTATGGATGGGTTAGATTTGAACAAATCCTCACTAGAGTCTCTCAGGTACTTACTATTTCCTGTTTTCAAGAATAATTCGAGTAGGACTATATTGTAGTGAAACATTGCTGCTTTTGGAAAGTTTGGGTTCACCTGTACACACACAATGAAACACTCTGGGAGGCAAATAGAGCATATTTAATTTGGTCTCCTTGCATAGCGTGTATAAGTATTGGAGGGCTGGAGCTCAAAGGGGTGGCATTATGCCTCTGTGTTTGCTCAGCGCTCCCACTTGCAAGGCTCTGCTTTCAACCGATTATTACGTGCCAGGTTTCAACCATTTGGCCTTGGCATTTCCATGGCATGTTTCCCCAGCGAGTGTCAGTATTAGGTTGAATGAAGCTTTCCAGAAACAGCAAACATGATTAAGCTTTCTAAGATAGGAAAGGCAAAAATGCATTTTTGCCCACGTGTCCAGAAAATACTTCACAGCCTCTTCACTAAGTAGTTCTTGATTTTTTTTTAACATATTTTTTATTTTTATTTTTTAAAATTTATTTCTTTTTCATGCAACAGAGGACTTGTGGTGTTGTCAAGGATTTCCCTTACTTTTTTCTGATCTTGGGAAAAAAATAAATGAAATATGTATGCTGACTGGAGACTGGTTAGAATTTGTCATCTTCAATTGGCATTTATGGCCAAAATCAAGGATGCTTTGAAATCTAAGGTCTATGTGTCTGTTCCCATCTCCATGGAAGTAAGTGGGACCAGTCGTCTATTTAGACTGCCTTTCAGTGGTACCCTCAGAGCAGTTATGAAGAACTCTACAGTAAGGGAGCTTTCTGCAGGGAAGGGTGCTTTTCCCCATTCCCGCGGTAGGGATGAGCACTGTCAGCACCAATTGCGTTTTCTTCCCGCCGTGTGACCGCGCATCGGTCCCCACTAGATGTCACCGTTGCTCTTTGTCACCTCCGCCGAGAAGGTTGCGCAGGCGACCGCAGCCTGGGTGCAGAGGAGCTTAGAGCAGCCACCCCTGGGTAACCTGCGCCCTCTTGGAGGCAATCAAGAAGCCACTTAATTAATTACAACGCACATGTAAGAATTCACAAACGGAATTTTCAGGGAACGAGGTATTTCAAAGCACACCCGAGGAGCTAAGGTCACACGCAGGCTGCTGGTGTGCCTGACAAAAATACACCTGGCGTGCTTCAGAATAGCATCAAGGGGGAGTTTTCCCAGAAGTGCTGTTGCAGTTGGTTTCATCTGAAGCTGTAATGGTTTGGATGGAGTGCTCCTCCTGCCTTTGGATAAAACCTCTGAAAACCATGTCCTCCCCAGAGTTCCCTATGCCTGAAGACAATGGGTGGAAATCACAAACTTGCTTGAATCTGTTCTTACGGGAATGAAGTGTGATGTTTTCAATGCCAAAAAATTAGTCAGAATTGTTTAATTATGTTAATCTTGCATTGCTTGTTAGTCCAGCCCAAACCTTCAACAAACTTTGTTCTGCCGCTGGCTGTAAAGTAACTTGTCAAGTTACAGTTCCCAAACTGGCACAAAGTGGATTATGCTTTGACTCAACTTTTTGAGGCTTTGTCTCTTCCCTATAAGTTCTTGAAAATTGCATAGCTGACTTCGTCTATAGTGTATTTCATTCAAAAGTCTGGATTAGCAAAGATTAAGGCTGCAAAATCAAGCACACATGTTACATTTAATGCTGCCCGTGTGTCCTGTGTTTTCTCCCTTCTACAGAAGCAGAAATACAATGGTTATGTGTACAAACACACCTCATTTTTGCCATGTCAACATGTTCTTTCATCTTCAGCTGGGGTGGTCTTTATCAGCATTTAATGCTCTACCTTCATTGAAGATGATACATTGGTATTCTCCGATCGTTGCTGAATGAGTTATTTCTTTGCGCACGCTTTTGTAATACTTTACAATATCCACGTAAAATCAAGCGGCGTTACTGGGTAACCTAGGTAGTGTTGTGAGATAAATTTACAATTGCCAAGCTGCTGTTAATTTTGGTGGTCACAGTGAGAAAATGTTTTTGAAAGCACTCTGCATTTTTATACCATATTAGGTATTCAGAAAACCATTACAATACATTAAACTTTGGCTGAAAGTCTGAGTAGTCAGCAAACTTTGACAGATGTTTCACATGGGACATGTACAAAGTGAGAGAATTAGTGATCGTTTCATTAACTAAGGTTTCTGTTTGGGGTGCTGCCTTGTGTTATGTACAGAGACAGACATAGGATCTCACTCTTCAGGCAGCATTCAACTGTCTTGACCCTAAGAATATGCTTTTTTTTGCTCCCCGCAATGATCTTAATTTGCCAGCCGTCTTCTGTATTATTTAAAAAACACTATAACAACAAAAACAACAGAAAAATAAATAAGACAAAATTATAGGGACAATAGCAATCCTGGCTATGCAGCTGTGATCATTGTGGAACACTGTACACCACAAGGAGTATGCCCAGAAGAGCACATTAAGAAGGAACGGGCATTTGTCATTTTGATACTGCTTATCTTATAAATTTCTTTACTCGCAAGCATAATATCCTTTTTAGTATTTTGTGTAATTCCCTAGGACTTTAGAAAAGCAAACTGAAATCACCAAACTAGTTTTTGTGGAATCATAACACCTCTCACAGGGGTCATCAGCAAGATACCAATCTTTGGATACCTCTGACAACCATCTGCTACTTCAGCTGTGTCATTGACAGCAGTAGCAGGGAGTTATCTTTTATACTGACTGTCAGTAGAACAGAAGAAAGGGTGTGCATCCTGTGAGTTCCCTAACCTCTTGCTGGGAGTCAAGAAATATTCCCACAATGTCCAAATCCTTGGTAAGGAAGTCTTGGCCAATAACCAGCTCCCAGAAGACTGAACTTTTCTGTCTTGTCTGACTGCTCCTCATTTCCCTGCTTCAGTCTTCCATCTCATCCTCCTCCCTTCTGCTGTATTGCACTGTCTCCGATTTCCTGACTTACTCATGGTTCATTCTCCCTGGTTTGTTGTCTTCTGAGCCTGACACTCTCCAGGGTTAGGTTAGATGAGCTGATATCACCTTAAAACCTACAAGTTTGCTCTTAGATCCTAGTTACTCCTGATACCGGGCTTTTACCATAGGTAGCACCAATTTTCAATACTTTGACTTCCAGTACCAGATTCCCTCACCCCATCCTGCATAATGAGGTCTATTCTAAGTCTTGGAGCCCTTGACCATAGCATATTTTCCTGAATGTAAGCTCCCTGTAAGCCAAGGTATTGTTCTGCCTGTATTGAAGTTAGGTGGGCTCTTCAGATATGGTGAACTTTTACCTCTTTTCTTCAGTGTACTCTTTCCTGAAAGAAGTTCTCAGAGAAGGTACTTACACAGGTGTTGAATGACAAGGAAGTGCAAAGACTGTCTTACATCTTGTTATTAACTTGGCTTGGTTGTTTTGTGAAGAGACAAAGTGGACAGCATATCCTCCAGCTCATTCTCTTCAGGTGTCACAGAATCACAAGGTTTAAGTCCAGAGGGGATGATCAAATCATGATGTTTGAACCTGTACATGCTGCAAGCCTTTAGTTTTCCCTCCCTTAATATATATTGGATCTTATACATTCAATTTTGACACCAAGATGATCGTAGTTCCTTAATGATTAGAAAGCCTGAGGAAAAATACACACACACACACTTGGATGAGACACAATATGAATTTTGTGTTTGTCAATATAATGGTATTTTTCTGAGAGCTGACATGATAAAGTGAATAAACAGGTGATGCTATAGTATGTATATGATGCCTTCTGTCACATTTCTTGCTCTAGTATTTTCTTTTGCACTATTTTCTTCCACTCCTTTGAGATATAAGACATGAAAATTCTGCTACTACTTTGAGTAGTTGCACAGTTTTCCTTTTTTATATCAGCAGAAATGAGCATTACACTTAGTTCTCATTAAGCTGAATTTTCTTTGTTCCTCTCCTAAACAGAGTTGAGTGCCATTTATTTGAATACTCCATGATAAACCTACAGAAAGGAAATGATGCCACCAAGGACATTACCTGAAAATGCATGAAAGTTATGGATTGTGATTTGGTTAACTTTGAATTACTCAATCTTTTCAACTTATATCAACAATGAGAATATGGGTATTTTACTTGGAAAAGCCTTGTTAATATTTAGGCATTCATTAGGGGATAAGTTAATCTACAGTGATCTGATTTATATGGTTCTATGCATCATGCCCAGATGGTCTAGCTGATTTTCAGACTTTACTTTCTCTTAAAGCCTAATGTTTATGAACTTTTCCAGTAATTTCCATTTCAAAAAATTGTCTTCTGAAACAACTTTCAAAATAAGGAAGAAACTTACATAAGTCTGCTTGTTTTATAAAAACAACAGCAATTACTTTAAAGGTCTCAATAGGCTCAGTGCTTTGGATATATAGAGGAAGGTGATGGTTCTGATTGAGTTAATAATATTATTTCTCTTCTTTTGAAAAAGCACCTGGAGACCCCATTTGTGATCAGTTCCCCACTGTGTATTTTATACACACATAACAGCCTTTGGTATGCAGGAGGTCAGACAAGAAGGTGTTCCAGTCCTGTCTGGCCGTAGTCTATGAATAATAGAAGATATTTGCTGCCCAATGTTTACAATGAAAATAGAGCTGGCAGATGGAGAGGAAACATGGAGGTACTCTGAATTCCCACTTTATAGCTGGATAACCAAGAAACTGATAGGCAACTTGCCCTGGGTCACAGAGAAAGTTGAGTTAGTACCAAGAATTAGATTGAGCACCAAACAAATGGCTTGGCCACAAACCTGGCCTTTCTTTTAGTCTCTAGCAGTTAACAGCCTGATCAATGCAGAGGCTGGATACTGCTGCCATCTCCTCTTTAGATCCTTTTGAGAAAGGAATGCTGCTATGAAACAATCTTCGCTGTCTCCACCTGAAAAGGATGTACCAAGACAGGCCTTTGGACTGCCTGTAAAAGGCCTGGAGCAGAACTTTTGCAATTGCTTCTCTACGCGCTTAATGAGAGCAGGAAATAACCTCAGGCCAAACAACTGTTTTCACTGTAAAGATGGATTTATAAGTGCATTTAGCAAGGCAAGTAAGCTAACCTGAGCAGTGATGGTTTAGGTGTAAATTCACATTAGGGTTGTACAGTTCACCTCCATGCCTGCCCTTTGGGTAGCCTCTACCCAAATTCTAAAGTTTTGCAAGTCCCTACTCAGGTGGACACTGGACTTACCCAGTTTCTATGTGTGCCTACATTCATTTGTATGATGAGTCCCTAGACATCTAAAGCTCTGTTTTGGACTATGATCTGAACTGCATCAAATGACCCAGTACCGGAAAGACCCAGGTCTAGGGATTCTCACTATTCATAAAGTTGGGGTTTCTCTGCCCGTCCCAGCTCCTGTGCTCTGCCATGTGTCGTTCTTGGAGTAAACTGCAAAATACATGAGGGAAGCAAATCACAGAATGGCAGGTGTTGGAAAGGACATCTGGGGATCATCTAGTCCAACCTCCCTGCTAAAAGCAGGTTCACCTAGAGCAGGTTGCACAGGATCATGTCCAGGCAGGTTTTAAATATCTCCAGGGAATGAGACTCTCCAACCTCTCTGGACAGCAAATTCCAGTGCTCTGTCACACTCAAAGTAAAGACAGATTTCTTCATGTTCATGCTGCTTTCTGTTCAGCTGCTCAATGGCTGTGATACTTTTCCCAAGAAGGTTGAGGTTTCTTTGAACTGAATGGGTTTAGACCCGTGTCTCAGAAGAATGCTCTAGCTGCTGATGTACACAATTCAACTGACTCATGTAGTTTCAGCTGGACCTGGTTGGTCTGTGCATCATGTATCCTTGTGCCCGGATGTCAAAAAAATGTGGGTGGCAGATTAGCCCTTAGTTAACCTTAACACTTGTTTTTGTTTGTGTGTGGTTTGTTTTTTTTTTAATACTACTTTATCCAAATAGTGCTTATTTTGACTACTCAGTTTTGCTTTCAAAAATGGGGATGTAATTCAGCACCAGTTTGAGGGGTGTTAATGGTTTCCAAGATTATTAAAAAAAAAAAAAGGCACACAGAAAAAATTAGAGAAACATTATTGGGCATGTATTCTGTTTCCAGGAGAGGGGGGGGGCGGGGGAAGAGAGGAGGAAATGTATTATTTAAGAAAGAAATACAGCCAGTGTGATAAAAAGTGCCTTCCCACGTCTTCTGGCCAGGTGCTACATGCATATAAATGTTTCACGTTAAGATTTAAGATCAAGGAAGAGTCTGTGGGGAAACTTGTTTCCTGGAGATCTGCTCACCAGAGTAGCTCCCAAGTACTGACTTCCCCTTTTTTATTTGGTTATTAAGGATGAAAGGCTACATCATTTTCTGGAATAGCAGTTCCTTGCATGTCATTATCTTTGTCTACAGCTGTGAAACATGCATTTCCATAGGTTCATGTGGATACTTAGCCAAACTCAACTTTAGCCACTCTCACTGATGCTCTATGTACACTTAATTCAAAAGACCACCTTTATAATTTATTGTAGAGTGAACAAAAGATATATGGCTTCATTAGTAGAGAAACTGGTGGTTTTAGATATAGCTGAGTATATTGAGTCTCCAGCCTGTGCAGTGCAGGGCACTCTCTGTTAGTACCAAAAAGGAAACTGAAAGTTTAATTTTCTGACACGAATCACTGTGGGCAACGTGTGCATATATATGCAACTTCTATGTGCATATTGCTAGTATGAAGTTTTGCACACTATCAAACATACAGAATAGATAGAAAAAAATGCAATTGAAATCCATTTGTACGTAATTTACATTCAGTAAATCATCCATAGGATTAGAAATTCCAGCACTTACTTATCTATCACAGCTACTCTGCATAAATATCCCTTCCACAAACTCAAGGGGTTCTTCATGAAAGACTGGCACAATTAACACAGGTGGTTAAAGTATCTATGTAACAAGCTTAGCAAATAATTTTTCATCTTGGAAAAAAATCCAGGTTTGACTACTGTATTTTGATATTTAGCTAATGTTTATATTTCTGGCAGATGCTTTCAGTATGAATGTTTCTGAAGTTCAAACAAATCACTTGCATTAACCTTTTCTTAAAAAAAAAAAAAAAAGTAATAAACAATGTAAGCTAAAAAATTCTTGCAGAATACTATTACCAATCTAAATAACAGAAGTTCTGCTCAATCAAATGTAACATATCACTGTAAGATGGTAAATGGTAACAGCATTTACACAACAGGTATCAAGGAAAGCACAAGAGAGGCAGCAGTTTAGAATGAAAAAAAAAAAAAAAGCTCTGTAAAACAAACAAGACCTGGTAGTTTACTGAGTGTAAGAGTAAGTATGGGATTCTTTTTCTTTTCTTAGGGCTAAGGGATCCAACCTATAGATCTTTCTCTGACCTTCCTGCTTCTGTCTCACTATTTAATGTATTTGAACGTGCATCCAATTCATCAGGATGTCTGAAAACAGGTGTCACAGGGTTGCTCGGGAAGATGCTAATAATAGCAATCTACTGTCTGGAGAGCTTATGCTCAGGCATTTTCTCTAACATGACACTCATACCAAATATGAACTTAACAAGGACTGATCTATATTCTGTACTCTTCAGATGTTGTTACTGAATCTATTTCCTTCTGACTCTAGGGAAGAGAAATTGTGTTGCTCAAATCCAGATATGTGGTGGGTATTGTGTAGAAAAGGAAAAATATTTTGCCTATGCCCAAGTTTTGTTTGTGGGACCAAGAAGCCCATATATCTATGTGTGTGTATCTGTATATATATACATGTATGTCTGAGTATGTCTGCATATAAATCTCATACTTCTAACTTTTCTGACATAGACATACAGATAGACAAGTGCTATTACCTTTCCCTGAGAGATACCATACATGCACCCTTTTAAACACCAAGAACATGTTAAGGAAAGAAAAGAACATTCATTTGCATGCAAGCATAAGTTGTAAAGCAGAAATAATTTTGCTTTTCTTTCTATTTTCCATTTATATATAAAATTCACTTGAATTTTCATTTCACTCTCTCTTGTTTGCTGTCTCCAAAACTTCCTGTGACTGTGGTTTTTCAGTAGCTTCATAGAAAGGTTAATTCAGCTTTTTAAAAATGGAAAAAAAAAAAAAAACCAAACCCAAACAACTCTTGTTCTGTATAAATATGATTGAGGAATTCTCATGCTGTTGTGTGAAGGCAACAGCATGAAAAGAAAGCAAGCACAGCTCTATTATCTCAACAAAAACAAGACTACACCACAAGGCTTTGGTAATTTATTATCTGATAGTGGTGTATATCATTTTGAAATGCTTTTGTGAGACTCTCTAAAAAGCTGTTTACATCAGATAAAAATTACTTTTTAGAACTTGGTCTTGCTTTACCTTTAACAGAATGCAATGTGTACAGAGAAAACATTATCATCAACTTTTAAAGCTAAAAAAGTGGATTTAATTTGTTTTAAAAAGTAAAAAGTTTTTAAAAGTTTAAAAGGTAACATCTGGAAAAGTTTCATTTTGATACCTAATTTCTGTGCCTGGAAATCTAAGACTTAGCCAGGTAAAATGCACTGATTATAACCACCTTGACCAAACCTCTTCTGTTGATCTGTTATTATTTATTTCCTTAGAAAATGGGGTCCATTAAGAAGTTGCCTGAAGTTGGAAACAACAGGAAGGATTTCCAAGCAGTAGAAGATAAAGACATAATTTCAAATAATTTAGTTTAGAGGATGAACACAGATAAAAGCACAGTAAGCAGGAGACTAATACCCTTGGCACAGAAAGGAGACCGATAATCTGCATGGTCCGTTGCCCTAGCAGCTTTTCATTGCAATAGGTACTTAAGCTCAAATAATGTTTTTTCAGAATAGTTCAGATAATGAGAATTTCTGGAAACAGTGTAGGAGTAGGAGTTAAAAAAAAGAATCTAATCTTTTTCTCACAGATTCCTCAGACTTGGAAGTGAATAAACTATCCGACATAAAGAGAGATGAACACTGTTACACTTATCACTAATCTGGCAACACATTTGGGTATTTTCCTACCTCTAGCATGCATTTGAGCACTACACTGAGGAATACATACAAGCTTGTGAACACCTTCACTGAGAAGAATGATGCATCCTAAGAGTTGTGTTATCAAAAGAGCTTGAATGCTCTGTTATACTTTGCTTTCATGTATCTTGTTGGCTTTGGATGGAAAGTCAGGGAGTCAGAAAAGCTGGCAGTAAGAAATATTTCCCTAACTTACCTGTAGAGCATGGGGGTACAGTTTCTGAGATTTTTTCCTGAGGATTTTAACCTAAAATATCTCTTTCTGTGGGAACTTTTCTCCTTTGCTCTCTGCCTCCGACACATTGTTTCATCACAGTAAGCACTTTGGTTACTTCTGTGCTCTAAGTGTTTCATAGTCTGAGGTGGACTGGATGTCTGGTTGGCAATCCTGATCTAGACTTCCATAATATGGCTGCCTACGGTTATAGGGCTGTTGACCTGGTGACCAGTGAGAAAACCTACATCCTTATGTTATGCCTTTATATTTTTCCTTCCCTCTGCATGTGTTCTCTTTCTAATTTCTTAGGCTTCTTCTGGTTTTTTGTTTGTTTGGTTTTTTTTGGGGGGGGGGTGTCTTGTAACTTTAAAAACCTTAAATAGCGAGAAAAACAGAGAGAATGTGCAAATGTTCAGAATATAAAAACC
>JANIJG010008441.1:0-14647 GCA_024611175.1 Megaceryle torquata | reverse complement strand
TGAACACAGTACTCAAGATGAGGCCTCACAAGTGCTGAGTACAAGGGCACAATAACTTCCCTTCTCCTGCTGGCCACACTATCCTGATACAGGCCAGGATGCTGCTGGCCTTCTCGGCCACCTGGGCACACTGCTGGCTCATATTAAGCCAGCTGTCCACCATCACCCCCAGGTCCTTTTCTGCTAGGCAGCTTTCCAGCCACTCCTCCCCAAGCCTGTAGTGTTGCCTGGGGTTGTTGTGACCGAAATGCAGGACCCAGTACTTGGCCTTGTTGTACCTCATAGCAGTTGAAATCCAACGTGATAAATGAGAAATAGCATACATGGGGAAAACAACCTTAAGTGAACACTTAAAAAAGCAGGCCTCACATCAGTTACTACAATTTCAGATAAAAACATACAGGAGTCGCTGTGAGTAGCACTTTGAAAAACCAAATTATAGCAGTGGTTGAAACGACAAATAAAATGTCAGCAATTATTAGTAGAAGAATAGAGAATCAAGCATCACAATGACATTACCAGGAATCCATGGTATTTCTTGAATACCTCATGCTATTCTTTTCTCTCCACTAAAAAAAAAAACAAACAACCAAAACCACGACCAAAAAACAAACCCCCACATTGAGAACATCCCCCCCTAAGCCTTCTTTTCTCCAGAGTGAACAGCCCCAGCTCTCTCAGCCTTTCTTCAAATGAAATATGTCCCACTCCCTCCGTCATCTTTGTGGATGTTCACTAGACTTGCTCTAGTAAATACATATATTTCTCTTGTACTGGGGAGCACAGGACACAACCCAGAACAACAAACTTGGTGTTACCAGTGCTGAGTAGTGGGAGAGGATCACCTCCCTCAACCACCTGGCATGGCTTTTCCTAACATAGCCCAGGGCATGACTGCAAGACTATGTCCAGCAAAGCACCACCCAAAACCCTGAGGAAGTCTAAGCCCTGACAAACCTATGATTCTGACATACTGACTCACAAGAACTTTGCAACCATCAAAGTAGCCTTAACAACACATTAAGAAGCCCTGAAAATCTGTGTTTGTGCTTATCAGAGAACCACCAAGAGCAGTGTTTAAAAGTGAAGAAGGGAAAAGGAGGGGTCATGGTGAGAAGCAAAAACACAGTGCAGCTCAGCAGAGTAACTGCACCTCTGTGTGCTGAGGTGCATAAGATGTTTCAGAGAGCAACAAGTACCCCAGGATGCCAGATATGGTACCCACTAACCCAGCAACTTCCCAGGGAAGGAGGGCATGCCTCTTCTAGACCTTACTTACTATCAAGCAGGAGTATGCAGATGATAACACTGAGAAGAGTAGTCACTTCCCCTAGAAAGCAGGAAGCCTCCTTTCCTTGAGACATGCAAGGGTCAGCAAAGGATAACACCTCTGGTAAGGTGACATTTGCTGTGGCAGGTGTCAGAATGAGGCAGAAATAATCAGAAGGGTGATTAAAAAGTCATGGTTGGGGTACGTCTGGTAGAAAAGAAATAGGACAGTGAAGAGCTTGAATAAAGGAAACTTTGGTATCCTGTGCACAGATCAACAGTGTCATTTAACAGCTCAAGATAAAACCTAATGCAAAGGAAAGGTGTGGTAAATTGAAATGACTGAGCTGTATGATTGCACTTAGAGAAACCTGAGAACCTGAATGGATGGTTTTTTGCAAATTATGTTTTTTCCTAAGCATACATTTTTGGGCAAAACAGAGAAGAAACCGCCAAGGAAAGAAGCCTCTCAATGACTGCCATCAAATACTGTGACTGTGTACAGAGTGGCAATATAATGTTAATAGAAAGTGAGGAAACAGATTTCTTCTTTAGGAGAGCTGCCAGAATAGGACATAATACCTCCTTGGAAAATGTTATTAATCATAGAAACAGCGAGCCTAGAAGTGTATGATGTCACAAGAGTGGACAAAAACATGTTAAAATAATCTAACTTTGAGAAAAAAAAAAATAGGAAACGAGGAAAAGTGGATAGCATTTAACTGTCATGAGGCTGACAGGTTTTTGTAGCACTTACTCAAAAGTCTGTGTTATCCCCCTGCAACACCTGCCTTTCCTAAAGGTTTTCAAATTATCTGCTAATTCATTCCCAAAGACATTAACACAAATTGAAATTACCACTTTAGTTGTTGAACAGTATCTTTGGGACCTTAGCCTCTTGTATCACTCAAACCTTTGTATTTGCAACTCTGGCTGTTATGCCCATGGGCCTGCACATGCCAACCCAAACAGTGTTGTTGTGGTGGGTTCTCATGGGAAAGTGTTGCCACTGGTGCAGGTATCACCTCTTTTTTCCCCTTTCCCTTCACTTCAGTTGTGGTTTTTGGTTTATGTTATGCTCCAGTCATCACTAAAGAGAATCACATGCAGGAACAACCATCTCAGAGCCTGTGCAGGTTCTGAAGAAAACCATATAGTCACTATGGTTACAGGAAGAACCACCCACTGAACCAGAGAGGACGCACAAGGAACAATGTTCATCTGGATCACCCTGATGCTTCTCCTCCCAGATGGACACTGGAGAGAGTTTGTCCTTACCCTCTTCTCCCTTTGTCTCTGTCTCTCCTCTTTTGATTATGTTTCTTCACCACTGAAGTCAATACATGCCATCAGCTACAAACCTTGACAATAAATCTTTGTACATGTGACTTGTCCCAATGTCATTCACACAACATTGTCCTTTCCCTAATCTTTTGAAAACCACAAAGTGATTTCCAGCTTCAGAAACTGTTCAGGTTTTGGTAGCCATGAAGACTGCAATCTTTACATGAACCCTGTGGAGCAACAGCGCTAGCAACCTGGCTGCTACTTCCTCAGGAAGAAAGTAGTGTTACTGTAAAACAGGCAGCCCAGGTTTCCTTTCCCCTTTCACTCCAGACAAACCTTTTTGCAGCGCAAAAGGCACAGTTGTGAGATGCAAAGGTTGAACATTAATGAAGTAATGGACACATGTACCAAATCTAGTATGAGTAAGAATCAATCATCATCATCTTTTCCAGTTTTGACCTGTAAAGATTGCATGTATTTTACTCACAACACTCCTCCAAGAAAAACAGAAAGAGGGAGAGGGTATTCATACACTTATTTCCCACTGCTTCAGTTTTCAAAAGGGTATTTTATTTTATTTTTTTTAGGAACACCAATACCTATTAGATTCATGGATACAGATCAAAGTTGTCCATTCTCTTATAGGGATTTTATTTCAATTGTAATTCAAGAAAAAGATATGGGTAAAACTATTTCATCATAATTCATATAAATTCAGCCTGTTCTGCTAAAGGAGATAGGCCTTCACTTGAGAAGATTTGCCCTTTTTTACATAAAGGCTGAAAGAAGAAATAAGATTAAACTGGAGAGAAGTTACACAGAAATTATATTAAGGCTTGAATTTAGCTTGACAGCCAAGCAGATTCACCGTTAGCACTGTCATCTCAAACTTCTCTCATTGCTTGCCTGTGTACTGTTTCAAAGTCAAATGTTTTTTCTCATCCCAGGTTTTTCACAATGAGCTTCTTTTCCTCCTATATCCAAATCTCATTGTCATAATGCAGCTGGGGTTTGTTCAACAGGAAATTTTGCAATTTATTTGGGAATTTTGAGTACAGATATGTGGAAATCCATCAAAAATTATATTACAGATAATATCTTTATTACTGAAAAATTCTCAGATTAATTTCTCACAGACACACATTTTCTTATGGAAATGAAAAATATAATCCTGGTCATTTAAGTATATAAGTAAATCATTATAAACTAATATTACTTTTAATGTAACATCTGTATTTAAAACAATATTATGTAAAATTTAAAGTAATTTTGCAATAGGGAGCACCAGTGGAGCATACCCTTAGGCTGGGTGATTTTAATGATCCTGATTTTAAATAGAGTCCTTCACATTCTAAATACTGCAATTATTTTAATAAATTTCATTGATTTAATTAATAATATAGGCCCAGATTCTCAAGGACTAGTGATCTGATTTCATGTGCAACTGTTAATTTTAGCTACCTTCTAATAACAGAGACATTAATTATGTAGCTGTAGGATTACTTAAATATGGTAGACAAAATTAATCCCGGCAGGAGGAATATAGAGAAAAAGTTATTCCAGTCTGTTTTAACAAGCGTGGGGTTTCACATATCACTGCATTGCAAATGTTAGAATCAGTCAACAATAAATTTATATGTTATTTTGATAAGGTTCCAGCCATTGCTTGCCTAAAAGGTTGTGTTTTGTTTCACACCTTCCTTTTCACACCTTTCATACCACAAAACGTTTTCTTGTCGAAAGTTTTCAGTGGAACAATTTGTATGGAAGTTTTGAGTCCCCAGAGGAAATAACAGCATGTTCAACATCCCAGGTAACATGTTACAACTTCCTAGGAATCAGCATAGCACCTTTTTACAGTGAAATGTTTCTAGGAAGTATATACCTCACACATCACAGGAAAATTTATCTTAATTAAACAACGAAAGGTTTGACATGTTTCTGCACTCAACAGAATCAGAGAGTAATTTACATTGGAAGGGACCTCTGGACATCATCCAGTCCAAACTCACAGCTGTTTTCAAAGACATAAAGTTCAAATTACTTCATATAATGGGCATAAATCTTGAATGGATTTATTGTTGTCTACTAAAACTGAATGTGCTTTTATTCAGTGATGAATTAATTAAAAGATAAGCTTTAAACAAAGAAATAAAACATAAAAACCTGAACTGATCTTTAAATTTTGTTTCTTAAAGTAGGAAATAACATTTGTATTATCAATAAAGATGTTCAATTCTGCAAGTGAACAGAACAAGGCAATTCCCTCAAAATGAGAGGAATACTTTTCACCTTTTTTTTTGACATATCCAATCCCAAATCACTGCCGAAGCCAGACCTGCAAATCCAGTTAAGTTGCTGATTTTAGTAGATAATGACTGGAAGAAAATAACTGCCTAATTTTGAAGAGTCATAAAGTGTTAAAAAAGAAATAATCACATTCTGCCTAAATTATGCCACAGTCTCACTCAATGGAACTACACAATTCTGCCCATTAAAAAAACTGCTGGAAAATAAAGGCAAGAATTTCCAGATACTGGTGGGAGTGCAATGACAAAAGAGACACTCCAACAAAAGTGTGAAATACAAACGTGATCTTTGCAGTTAATACAACAATGCAGTACTGATTTTCACATTTTTGCTTATTGTTCACATGTACAGAAATAGCTGGAAACACACAGATATCCACAGTAACAGATAAGGCTAAATGTTAACACCTAACAAATGTTTCTGTATCATACCACAGAAAGCAATGGAAATCATACATTACTTGTAGAAGAAGAATACAGTCATAAGATGATATTCTCAATACATTTCTCAGGAGACTGGCCAACTATAAATGAGTGCTATAAGTCAAATCCAAAGTCACTGATGACCTGATTTAGTGCTAACAAAAAAAAAGAAAAAAATATGCTATGCACGTCAGAAGCAGCTGGGACTTTACACCACCTCCATGACAGTTGAAAGTGAAAAAAATCCATTCTTGCAGTCAGTTCAAAGCCCCAAGCATTTCAATAAGCCAGAGGGAAAAAAATTTTAGAAAGTTTAAACTAAACATAGGTCCTGGATCCTGCATTTCTTTCCCAGGCAGCCTACCCGGAGGACTAACACACTACCAACACCAAAAAATCCATGCCAGTGTGTATTCTTACACAAAGGAAGCTGCCTCATTCCTTCTCCCTGAATAGATTCAGCTGCCTGATCAGCAGGACAGAGGAATCTTACAACACCCAGCATGAAGAAAGCTTCATTCAGGTCAAGGGGAAATGTTTCCCCTGTTTTCCTTTGTGTTTTCTCAGATAGGTGAAAAAAATAAAATAAAAAATGGAACTACTTGGGAGCAACGGGATATATTTTTGCTTCTGTGCAACTGTCTCCCACTATCACAGTGGCAGATTAAGGGTCAGCCATGTCAAAGTGACTGATTATCTGTGTCTAATCTAAACCAGTAAGCCACAGGTATTAATTCCACTTAAATGACTGGACAAAGCAAGACTGACATGCCACATCTGTGCCATACAATGTATGATTCAAACATTGAAAAAACTATACACAGAGCGTGAACACTGCCCTGACTGGTGAAGAAGACTTTTTCACCTCACATCAGGCTGGCAAATTATGGCCTAAGAATTTAATGCAGCACTGGGTCTTTCAACAGTCCAGTGAGAGGGAACTTAACTATCTCTGCCATCAGGTAGGAGTGGCTTTATCCAGGCAAGAAAGGAGAAATGGATGGTGATATGAATCTGAGCAGATCCACATGCTGGAATAGGTATAAAGGAATCATACACGTCCAGATCAAATTTCTGTTCCATGAATAAAAATGTAGAGTTTGTGTAAGAAGAGTTTCCCTACACTTAAGAACGTAATTCCCAGCCACATGACTAGATGGATGCTGCAAATGACCAGACAGTATGGGTGAAGCTTTGAAGCTGATGCAAGGATAACTAAATCTAAGCGTGATCTTCCTGTACTTGTTATCGCCTCTCAAAAACCCTCGCAATGGTGTAGCTTTCTCTTTTCCTATTTATAAACAAATTGCTTATTTTATGATTATTTTAACCTGGATTGTGTTACAGGTGATTGGTAGGTACTGGCAAATACCATCCCTGCCAAAGTGGTATAAATGAGATACTGAAACTCACAGTGCTCAGCACAATGTAGAGAATGTGAAAATAAGGGTTAAGCTAGATAAAATGCTTGGAAACTGGGTCAGCAGGAGTTTGTATGGAGGAGATTTACTCTGATAATAAGTACGAAAACAAGGACTTTAGAAACACATGAGCAACAGCTTTACCTCCAAAAGTCTTCCAGTGAGCTTGGAGCACCTATGAAGATAATTCAGTTTATTTAATCTATTCACTTGCATCAGGAGTTATAATTCACCTTTGATTTTTTTTTTTCCATTCATGTTAAGGACATCAATGAAAGCAATATAGCTGCAGCAAAATGCCAAGTGGGTGATACAGGACAACTAGTTCTAACACACTGGAGGTTCAAATCCATTTATAGTTACATATCTCCAAATTTTACCAATGCTGCTATTTTAAGGTGCAACATAACTGCACCAGGAACGAGACTTAGCATTCGTCAAGCTTTGAGGAGTCACAGACAGGTTAGATAAATATCTTTATCCTGGTGCTTGAAATAAGCCAGTGTATGCCAGTACACCTTGACAGCATCTGAAAGAGGTTTGTCAGTGCTTACCAAAAAGGGAAAATGGAGAAACAAAATGTGTTACAAGACTTGAGCATTCCAAACATTCATGAAAGTACTTCTGAACTCCCATTACAGCATCTAATTATATATGTTTTACAGACACCGTAATTATTTCACCAATATGCAGGAGAAATCTGAAACAGAACTCCACAGCTCTGAGATGCAATTTTCTGCACTTTGAGGTACTAATGGACAAATCTCAGCATTCTGCTGCATCCAGTCCACCCCTGCAAGCAGCTTTTTCCTAAAGGAATATTTTAGAGAAAGCTCTAGCTACAAATGGAAAGCAGTATAAATTAAAGATGATAGGATGAAAACTTAAAAAGAGACCACTATAAAAAGTGGGGCTTTCAGTGGCATCTTTTACAATCATTGCTTCTCTATAAAAAACTGCTCTCAGAAGAGACAGCTAACTACATTTGCAAAGCATTCAATATTTGTCATCGCAGTACTGAAGTTGAATAAAGAGATAATTTATGTATCCCCTCATCTATTTCTAGATGAAATTATCATTTTTCCAATTATAATTTTCTTTTTACCACAGACATTATAATTTTTATTCCTGAGACATTTTTAGTCTCTATAAAAACCATGCAAATTCCAGCTCAGGGGATTTTCATTTACACCTTCATATGTAAGAATATGTTCTCTACCCCAACACACAACTTCTTCGAGCAGGAAAATCCTCCCAAACCTTGTCACTAAAGCCTAGCAGTACAATGTCTGGTCCAGTAATACTACTACAGATGTGTGCAAGGATTTTCCCTTAGACTGCATCCTGGAGATTCATGGTCTAAAGGATTAGATTTCTGATTCCTTTTACACCTATCAATGATACTGGAATATGTCAGCTTCCCTTGTTGTCATGAAAAATAGACAAGCAAGTAATTTTTTCTCAGTAATTTCCTTCCTCTTTTTAAGTGTTAGCAATGTGAGATTTTTTTTTTTTTTTCTCTAAAGATACACTATGCCCTTTGGAGTCAGCATATCTTTAGCAAATATAAAAATAAAAAAAACAAACCAGAGTAGAGTAACATGACTCTTAACACGGCACACATCCCACAGAAAGGGAAAAAAAAAGGCACTGTTCTGTTGCTGCCACACTCTGACAGATGTTTCCACACTGCATAATGGGGAAAGATACAATTTAATGTTGGTGGGATTGAAAAGGACTAGGAAATGTTGAGAATGCAAGAGTTCAAAGTCCCCTTCCATCCTCATGCATGAAAAGCCAAATCACTCATGCTCTTTGAAACTTTATAGTCAAGCTGTTTTACAAGCTTGATTTACCTCAAAATGATAGTCAGACATTTCAGATACTATAGTTACCACTGTTCAAGGAATAATAAAGCTTTTTATTCCATGATTTACTTTTAGACAAACAGCAGAACAGGAAATCTTGTTGGAGAGGAAAAAAGCACAGGCTCAATTCTCTTCTTACCTACCTAGTTATACTAAGTGGGTAGCGGGGGAGTAATTTTTGATATACAGTAGTATCAGACCAAAATCAAGTTCGGTACATTAGGAACAGATCTGGCTTCAGGCAGTCAAATTAAAATTTCTAAACTTGTTCATTTTTATATTTTATTGACTTTGCATATTTTAGTATGCTCGTTTAACTCACTGTGGTAGCTAAATAACTAAAAAAATCTTGGAGAAATCATAAATAAGATGAAATTGAATCCAGGAGAGACACAACCTCCCAGAATTTCAGAATGCAGGTAAGTAGAAGAGTAGAGGTCAAAACACTTAAAATGTTATCAGATGGGAGAAAATTATGTGTCTAAAATGAATGACAAATAACAGCATGCATTAGCTAGAGTGTAATATTACCAACCCTGCTTTTCTCTTGCAACACTGTGCAGCATTTTTTCTTAAATCCACTTCTCTTTCTCCCATACTTTTACCTTAGGTCCACAGTTTTATTCACATACTTAGGATTAGGCACTGGAATAAATCAAACAGTACTTTGTTTTATTCAGAACTGATCATTTTTGGTATGCTTTATTTTCTATCTTCTCTCTTCACACTTCTTGCCATTTCAGTTTGGAAACACATACCGAACCAAATATTCAAGTTTCACCTAACCAAAAAAATAACTTATGATCATCCAAGAGACTGAGGAGCATCAGTACTATGTCTAATGTGAAGCCTGACAGGCAGCCCACAAAGCTGTAAATGCTTCGAGCACCCCACCTCGATCGAGGCAATCTCTGCATTACTCAGGTAACTAATAACATTAAATTATTTCATCTATTTTGCAATATGCCACATGCTCTGCAGAAAAAATATCTTACAGATATTTGACAGAGCTCCGCATACACTATCACAAATGGAAATTTTAAACACAGAAGAACTGATAGGTTTTATAGCTCTTGCACAGCTACCAACAAGGAGTTATCAATAGCTACTGTCACAGTTCAAAGGTTCAATATATTTGATCCTACTAGGAATAGACACAGGTTCTGAGTGGTAATAAAAAAACAGGAATCTCCTTTTTCAAAGGTTACTAAATAACTACTTTTAGCCTGGATATGTTATTCTATGTATAAAGAAAAAGTCTCTGCATTTTCAGTGTGAGAGTATAAAGGAATATGGTGTTCAGTGTAAAACCACTACTCTCTATTCCAAATGCACAATCCATTATTCCCAAATGCCTGCTAATGTAATAAAAAAATAATTACAGAGACAGACAAGATCCCAAGCTTCCAAAGCAGAGAGGCATCCCTCTTCCTGGGTGCTGCCCTTCCTTCATGGTGACATCAAGTCTTTGCCTCTTCATTGCCACTCACTCCTTGGTTTGGGTTGGGGAAGGGTGGGATTGGGGTTTTGATTTACTGGCAGAAGCACAAAGGTGGATACTAGAAACACTTAAGTCTGTCTTAAAAATAAAGGGACAACACAGACCCAAGTCAAGAAGGAAAAATAATCTGCAGAACAGGGGGGAAGGAAGCTGATATCTTGGAAATAGCTGAAATGTTGCCAGACTATGACACAGTAAATGCAGAGAGAAATGTAACATGTTTTTAATGGTATTGTGCTAGACTTGAGCTACCTATGTTTGCAAGCTCTTCTTTTTAATTTTTTGTTGTAGGCAAAATGGTCTTGACTTTGGAGATTTTAACTTAATTCATTGCCAGCTAATGCCAACCTCTGATCTGTTTTGGTTTTTGGAGACAAAAAAAAAAAAAGAATATGAACAACTAAGCAAATACTGCCCCAGCATGGGCCACCCATGGTCACTGCCCCTTGGAGGTTATCTGTGCCCCACCATGGGTAACTCACCCAATCAGTGCCTGTTTTGGATGGAGTGACTTCTTCCAAGAGGATACCTTAGCCACAGGAATCATCAGCAAACTCTCTCTCCCAATATCTTCTCCAGAGCAACTCCCTGCATGCCTCTTCCCCAGCCGCAGATGTCACTCCAGAGGTGCTGCGTGCTGTTGTGGCTGGCACACAATGGGGTGCTCACACTGGGTTCAGACCTGTCTGGACCCCACTGTGACAAGCACAGGGCACCCTTCAGACCCTGCTACCAACCCCTGACACATATGCCCAATATACTTCCCCAAACCGTCCTGTTACATAGTGTATCTTCTACATTTTGGTCATTCTTAACTTGCTGCTTGTAAAAAAAAATGAGTCTTCTGATGTCATTTATATATAATTGTTCTCATTTATAAATAACTAAATGTGCAAATAACTATTTTCAAGAGTCTACAGCTCTGCTAATGTTTGAGCGTATTTCTAAGTAAGCCAGTTAAAAGTTCTTGAGAGTTTCTCACACAAACCTACCAGAGTTTATATACAACTGTCAGCTCTAGGCAGAAGTATTGTTTATCACACAAAGAAATACCTACTCTTAAAGATGCTGCAACACAGATACCTCTGCATGCACTAGCAGAGTAGAAAAGAAATCTAAACAGGACACAAAGCCTTCCACTAAGTCCAGAAACAGAAAACAAAGAGTGATAATAATTTAATTATGAGGCTAGACAAAGGTAAAAAATATCCCTGCATATTCATAGTGCTATTTAATCAAATAAAATTTAGTACAAACCCCAGTATTTTGGAATATTCCACTTCCCCACTTTTCAGTGACTTCTATTGCAGATAGGCTTAAAAATTAACAAGTGGTGATCAGGCAGAAGTCTGCACCCAAATGGAGCTCCTCTGAGATTCCCGGTCTGCAGGAGCATTTTGTTGCTCACTCAGAACACCAAAAAGGTCCTCCTGAGGGATGGCATGAGCCAATCTCACTTGCAGACGAGTAATTCGCTATCAGAAAACCCACACTACAGTTTTTACACAGCAGAAGTACATACAACAAGCACATCAATGTTAAGAAAAGACTAAGTAAAGCTAAGCTAAGCTTTGCTAAGCCAAGTAAACCATGGATGAATATATATTCCACCACGGCAGAGCCACAAGTCTCATTCATGTAGCTCAGTAATTGTGACAAATGCCCATTAATGCTGTAGAAACAAACTTAACAGGAATCTGTTGGACTTTTTAAGATGAAATACTCTATCAATGTGACCTTGTTTGTCCAGAAACTCTGACTTGAGCCATTAAAACAAGCAAAAGTCAAACTGACTTTCAGTTTTTCCTTTTGATCTTAGTAAACAAGGAAATTAAATTCCCAGTAAAAATTCTATTGTTTACAAAACTAAGTCCATTTGATTACACCAATAATAAACTAAGACAGTAATTTAAAACTTCTGTTGGGTTTTTTTTTGTTTGGTTTTTTTTTTTTTTAATGGCATTGGTCCTTTAAAGGCTTCCCTTGGAAAAACTAAAATATGCTGCTTTAAGCACTTCACTTAAACAAATAAGTAGGTCCACTGATCTTAGAAATAAAACACTTCACACCTCCTGATGTGTCATTAATTCCATTCTCTGGGGAGGTTATGGAAAAATAATAATTAATGTACTACCAGAAAATGGTCACAGATTTAGGGCTGCTTCCTTAGCTACCAATTGATGTGTCAGTTATTTTACTTTGATTAAATGTGTAAATAAATGGTCACTATTTTTTAATGGGGATAGTAAATAGCTTTTTGATTTAAACTGCCAACTTTAAAACTGGCCACACATCTCCACTCTTGAAAGGCTAGCCATATGTCAAACAAAAGTCTCAAAGTAGATTTTGCTTCTATGAAAAGGATTCTTCTTCTAAATTTGTTCTTTGAAATCTAACTTTTTTACAAGACTTTCAAATCACATAAGATTTGCACTTTCAGCAGTGAATTTTCATTTTATACTCCAGCACTTCAAATTTGGAAGGAAAATGTGCTTTCTTCTCCAAAAAATTAATATAAGGCACTAATGTGGAAAGGTAGCTAAAATTTCCTAGGAATGCAGCTTTTCAGCAATCTCTCACTTAAACCTTTCTCAATCTTTCCCTAGTTAATTTCTTTCATTATTTTCATTATTTGCAAAGCAAGAATAAACAAAGACACTGCTCTCAAAACACCAGGTTATTTGACACAATTAAAAGTACTTCCAGAGAAATGTCCCATTGGAGTAAAATTAGTTACTGGCAACACATAATATATTTTCTTTCCTGACCTCATTTAAATCATTTCACTGTAATTTACTTTTTCAAAGGCTTATTTATGACAGGTGTTATAGTGCCTAGTGGTCCAAAAACTGGCCTTGAATTGGCTGCTTTTATTGCTTAACAAGACAAACATCTTTTTCTTTCCTTTCTCTAAGACCCCATTTACCAGTTTTTCCCAGACAAAAATAAGAGCAGTAACAAGAAGACACTGCTGCAGCATTTCTAGTCTATTTTGTCTTCTCTCTGACACACTTCCCTGTTCAAAAAAGATAGCAAGCCTCAATAATAGAGAAGCTCTATTAAAACCTGTGGCTGGAGTTGTGCAGAAAAAAAGATCTCCTCCATACAAACTATATGGCTAGATGCAAGGAGGGTAGCAAAAGGGTCTTGAGGGTCATCACTCCACCTTCTTGAATGCAATCATCTTCATTCCACAGGGAGAAATCCAAGCAGCAGCTTCCCAAATGCTGCCAATTCAGTGGCTTATTTTCATTTCAGCAGCAGTGGTATAAAGCTCACCTTCCTGAGCCCTGAGTGCCCTTCCATAGCATGTCCCCATGCCAATGTATGCAATGGAAGATGGTGGACAATCTCCCCAAAATGGCCAAAATTGTGAGGGCAGAAGAATATTGCCATGCTCCTGTACTGCTGGAAGAAGACACAGGACTCATGGGAGTGAACAGGATCCTCTGGATGATGTGTTTCTTTTCCTTATTGACACTGGTTTCATGGCTGCTTGCATTACTGACACTAGTGCAGCTGCCTGCTACCACTGTTATGTGAGAAGAGTCAGGTTGTGCAAGACCAGTGAAATGTTTTCTTAACATCATTATCAACGTATTGCAGTAGCCCTATACTAAAACATGCTTCCATTTACTAATCCAGTACAAATGCTCTTCTGTAAAAGCAATTTTAACTCTTGATGAACACATTAATGAAATGTTGCTGTAATTTTCATCCAAAAATAAATGCTGATCTGATGCAAAATTCTACTGATGCTTCATTTTCAGATTGCTGTCTCCCATATATGTCTTCCAAGGTACACATCCAGAGTTACTCATTCTGTCACCAAGCTCCCTGTTCATCTCTGCCAACAACAAATTCACTCCAATGCAAACATTACCGATAAATCCATTCCTGAGACAATGTCTTACCTACAGCTCATGGCAATCAAGAAAAATTGTGTGTTGACTTACTTGTGAAGTAAAGACAAATGACTAAGTACTGTGGAGGCTGGTTCAACATGCCACATGCCATCATCTTCTGTTTTTATTGCAATGTTTTATGTCTTATACCATCTTATGAAAGTTGGGAAAAGGATGACCAGTGTAATGGCATAGTGTGGTTGCTCATTTACAAGGTAGGGAATTAAATAGAGGCTTTCATCTACCCAGCTAACAATTTTCCTTATGTGGCAGTACAGCTACACTAGTATGTTTAGTAAGCCTGTCCTTTGAAAATAGACCTCAGGATAAAACCTGATTTAGAAGGAAAAAAAAGGCCCCAGTTGGGGCCGGGGGGGGAGGTTGGCAGCTGGGGTTTTTTTATCAAAAGACCAGGCTCTTTTTGCACATCTTGATTACTTCCCTAACTGTCCTTTCCCAAGCATGTTTGTTAAAGACATTGCAAGTGTCCTTGCATCTTCAGGCTCAGCACTGTTCACACAAATATTTCTGCTGCCAGACCAAAGATAGTCTTTATCTCTCATTGCTGTACTGCTTCCCAAGCAGGCCAAAAAAAAAAAAAAAAAAAAAAAAAGAGAAAAAAAAAAAGAAAAACCCAAAAAAAAAAAATGTAAGATTTGGTTTT
>JANIJG010008440.1:14665-27826 GCA_024611175.1 Megaceryle torquata | reverse complement strand
GGCAGTTAAGTAGGACTATAAGAGCAGATTTATATAAAAAAGTTGCATTGTGTAGGAGATTAAATAGGATACACTGGTATAGAAAGGACAAAGAAAATCATCCTGCCGAGTTTTATTTTTGTGACAGAAATGCATCCAAATAACACAAAACATATATGTTTACCAGTGAATGAGAGAAGAGCTGTATATGTAAAGGTAGATGATTGTTGTATATCTGTGCAGCTCAGGATCAGTCTGGCTGTGGGAGCAGTGGTTTTTTTCACTTTGCTTTTTAGCATGTTTGAGTTAAACATCACAGCCCACGTGGAAAAGGAAAATTACTTGTATTTATTTGTGAAAAGTTAAACAAAAGCACTGAAAATGTAATATTTTAATCTGTATTGGCAGTGGCAGGGTTTGATTTAATTATATGCACTTTGTGGCTTGTGTTTGAAGGATATTTAAAATGGCTAGATGGTTTTATAGATCTTCTTGGACCTTCTGATAGGTCTACAGTTGTCGGAAACTGTGAGGGACTCAATGCAGTTGTAACTTAGACTATTCTCATTTTGTGCCTCTGTTGTCATGTAGGTGACTACCAGGTTACAAGAAGTGCTATGTCACAAAAAAAAAAAAAGAAAAAAGAAAAAAAAAAAGTAGGCTTTTCTAGTAACACCAGAAGTGATATTTCTGTGGAAGGCTAGTTCTGCTCCCACTTACACTGTTTATGCATTAGGATGTAGTTTGGATAACAGACCCAATTCTCAGCTTGTAATAGGATTTCATCTGACATATAGAACTTGAATATTTCTTCTTTTTGACCACAGTTTAAGGCACTAAAATACTCTGGAGTGTGCTGTGTTGGGATACAACAGAATAATTGAATGTAAAAGCACCATTGACCAGAAACAAATTTCAGTTATGATTAAAACATATCTTGCCCTTTACTCTTGGTCAGTGTATTGCTGTGCTCTGAGGTTTCAAGCTGAGCTGAGCAAGTAATAAATTATATATGTCTGTGCATGCATATAAAAACAAAACAAAACAAAACAATGAACACAGAACCCTCAAAAGATTTAAATGGACGATATAAAAGAGCAGCTAAGGAAGACTTAAAAATATTGCAGACTCAGAAGACTCCAAGGTAGAATATAAATACAGAAAGCAAAGATGAAAGATGAAAGGATGGTTGCAAAAAAAAAGTTTACGGTAAATAATAAGATATTTATAAGCAACAAAAGGTCAGTGAATGAAACTGCCAGGCCTCTGTTCAATAGCAGTAGAAATTTATTGACAAAAGAAAGTAGAGTGCTAAGAAATAAAATGAATTCTGTTTCAGCACTTGCAAAGGAGAATCAGAGTGAGATGCCAGAACCAGTCGTATATTCCCCCAGAGCAAAGAGTAGTAGTGAATAAAAGGATTTGTGCCAAAATAAGTGCTCTAGAAATTAGAGGATCTGAACTTGAGAGCTATCTCGATTACAGAGCTAAAGTTTGTGTCTACCTCAGAGCTGGGCGTAGCACACCTAAGGGAACATTTGTCTGTTTCTTAAGTGTTCTTTTTATTTTTCTCTCCCTTGAAAACAGCATGACTGTGGTTGTGGACAGGAGGCTCTGCAGGGTCCTCTCTGTGTCTTTGACTAGAGTAGCAGGAGTAAGTGATTTTATTTTCCCCTGTTTTCTGTCAAAAGCTGATTTTTATTTTTTGTTTGTTTGTGGTGTTTTGTGTGTATTTTTTATTTGTTTGGGGGTTTTTTGTTTCTTTCCCTGAATGAGGGAGAAGCCTGAGGATAGTTTAAGGGACAGTCATGGAAAAGTGAATATATAGGGCAAATCTTGGCAAATAGGAAACTAAGGAAGAGACAGCTTTAGAGAAGGATTGATTTTTTGTAAATTTTTTTTTTTGAGAGAGAGAAAATTGTGCAAAATTTGGGAGACATACTAGAACCTTCTAGGGTGAGAATGGGATGTTGAAGGACCAGCATGGGCATCACCTGTATCATTAGTGTCTTGTTTTAGCTGTGATAGGAGAATATCCTATGGACAGTGGAAGTCCATCTTGCAGAAAAAAAAAGAAGCTAATGGTGAGTGGACCCCTGGATTTGATGACAGCATGTGGAAGTCACCCTCTTCTAAGTGGTTATGCTAAACAACGATTTTACACACTGGATTTGGAGGGTTTCACAGCTGAGGGGAGGATACTTTTAGTTCATGTAGTCACTTATTTTGAGACAGAGTAGCTGTAGTTATAATCTCAAAGCTACCAAATAGAAAGGCTCCAATATGAAAGAGGTTTATATAAAAGATTATAATGTGGTGGTGGTTTGTTTTTTTTCTAGTACGATAGTTGTGGCAAGTATGTTACTATTGTAGACCTGCTGTGCTTGGTGGGTGCTTTGGACTTTGTGATCTTGATGGCAGTTAAAAAACAGTAATCTCTCCAGGAAAGTAAAGGAAACATGACTTTGTCTGAGACACAAATAGGATCATAGAAGATGAATAACTGAGTGGAGAGCATGAGTGTTGAGTACAGAACAAGAAAGCTGGAGTAAAAAGGAAGTAAAATTTCAAAAAGGCTGAAAAATGTGTGCACAAGTTAGGGAAGGGTAAAAGTGTTTTTCAGGAAAAATGGCTTCCTTAAGAGGGAGGAAATGGTAGGAACAGATGAAACATGTGGAATGCTTTAGGAATGTGTTCCAGTCTGCCTGCTGCAAGTTCAGAGAGGCTCTTTACTACCCTTAGTTTTCACCCTTCTTGTTTGAAGAACTAAACCAGAACTGCTGAGGCTTGGGAGAGATTCTGGCAATCTGAAACTGTTAATCAGTAGCATTCCAAGCATTCTGCCTTCCATGACTGACTGTGAAGTGGTGCTGTGAAGCTTGCAGCATTAGCTTTACAAGCATGCACTACCAACTGTGTCAAAAAGGACTTATCAAAGGACTCAATACACTCACCAGCCCTAGGTTTATGAATGAAGTCATCCTAATTCACCTGATATTCTCTTCTGCAAAGGAGATTTTCTAAGTTACCTATGCAAACAAAATGTGAAATAATTAAAAATGTTTCCCATGAGTAGCTATCTAGAAGTTAATTACTAAAACATGTGATCAAATATGATAGCTTTGAAAAAACATGCATAATTTTTTCTTTGAAGCAGTTGCAACTTTATCTAAATAAGTTTACCTATGCTTTGATAAGACATTTAGAGAACAATACATTATCCAAATAATTTGGCATTTGTCTGCACTCAGGAGCTTCCAAAACTTCTCTTCTGAAATTTCAAGTTACAATTGTCCTCATACATCTTTCAGGCCAGATAATACCTTTTCCCACAGAATACTAATTAAGACCTATAAAGGTGGGTGGACTTTTGTTATACATTTTTTGTTAGTAGAAACAAAGAAATCTCATGGTATTGTTAAGCATTTCAAACTGTGTGACTGGACAGTCTTGTGTAGTGTGCATCATGAGCATGTGCATCTACACGTTGTTATTGGCAAATGGAGCAAGTTTTCTTTTTTTACCCCATTAGGGTCAGAAAGTGTGAATATTTTATATATAAATCTATGGAAAAAATAAATTTGTCTACATATATATGTTAAAACTAGTTTTTAGCGACAGGAACGGTGTCGATCTTTGGTTAACACCCTGAGCAATGTAGGTTCTTATTACCTATTGTTTTGTTAGGTAATACAAACTCTGCTCTTCAATGAATGAAATCTGACCTTACGTTGGAAAACTGAACTTGATAGAAAGGTGATGGGAACTTGGTATTCTGTCTTGCTGGTGCTGAACTTTCTTTTAAAGATGTCAAAACTTAAACTTTTGACCTCTGAAATGTGGAGAACTGTATCCATGCCAGTCACCTAGAGTTAATTATACCTGGTGCAGGGCTAGGGACACTCCAGAAAATGAAACATCTTATCCTGAGTCAGTGTACTATGTGAAAAATTGTTTATCCTCCAAAGATGCTTATTTTCATTGACTGTATTTATTACAGGGAGGGCTTAGACTCACCTTTAAGTATTTCTAGTATAGATGTCTTTATTGAGCCAAGATGAATCTCAGAATAATAGTTTTTCTCTTCAGAATAAGAGGAACAGAATTGACCTTGCCATTATAGCTGAGACTTCCCTGGTGCCTACCTCACTTCACACTGGTAGCATTTAATAATGGTTAAACAGATACAGAAGGCTACACCAGGTGAGGATTACTAAGAGTATTTTTCTTTATGATCAATAGCACTTTATATAAATTTTTATTATTATGAAAGAAAATTTTTTCTTCATTCACTGCTTTGTTGTCTTTCTTGGATTGTTTTAATCTGTCTTGGTTTTCTTCCCTCATTATTCTTTTCTGCCTCAACTGTTCTGTTTCTCTCCTTTTTTGGGTTCTGCTAGCTGGAGCATCCAAATTGGTGTTTTAATCAGTGAAGAACTCCTAAGACATGAGTTTTTCCCTGCAAAATTAGGAATATGTATGTATGTGCCATGAAGGAGAATGCTGGAAAGACTCTCGATACTGTTTCAGTTGCTGTTTAATAAATGCAGCTATGTGTGCATCTAACGAATGCTTGGGTTTCCTTCTGAGCATCAAGAGAAGTAGTTTATTGTGCAGTGTTTTCTTCCCCAAGAACAGCTGGAAGATCACAGTATTTAATATTTCAGTTTTCCCAGAACATATGCCTATAAGCTCTTGTATTGGTGTTATGTTATTTTGGACTTTTTTTTTCTATGTAGAAAGAATTATTCCATCTCTGTTTTCTAATACAGGTTTTTTTTTTCATTCTGGCAGCTGAGCTTGTAGCTTCAATTTTCTTTTCACAGCATTGATTGGGAAGCTGCTGCCCCTACCACATACTAATGTCTGTCAAACACTTGATTCATTCTGCAGTCTGAAAAAGTTTGAGCTCCACAGTCTGCCAGCATTTCCAGAGTGCTGCAGGCTCCTGTTCCAAGGAACTGTCACACTGGATATCACTCACTGCTCTTGCACATCCAGCCACTTCCCATGTGATCCTCTCCTTAGAGAGAGTTTCCAGTTGGCAGCACCTGGTCCTTAGCACCACTGAAAGAAAGCAGGCAGTGAAACATTTGCCAAAAGTTTTAAATGGGGAAACCATAACTGAATAGAACAGTAAAGCTATGCTTAGGTAATGAATAAACTGTTTCATTCAAATGCAAAACTTGTTACCTTACTCTGTTCATTAATGTAGGTAATGGGTGCTACTTAAGTCATTTGAACTGAAGCATGGTATATGTCAGCTGAAATAGAGGAACTGGGAGGATGGCTGTAATTGTGCAGTTATAGCAGATATTACCTACACCCGAGGGAGCTCAGCAATAAGAAAGCAGAAATGTGCTCAACAGTGGCCAAAAACTGTGA
Source organism: Megaceryle torquata (assembly GCA_024611175.1). Classification (NCBI taxonomy): domain Eukaryota; kingdom Metazoa; phylum Chordata; class Aves; order Coraciiformes; family Cerylidae; genus Megaceryle; species Megaceryle torquata. The sequence goes on along the minus strand of JANIJG010008440.1, from coordinate 22,462 downwards.
TACTGTGATGTAAACTCTTCAGTGTTGGACAAGAACCAATTCATGCAAAGGTTCCTAATGTTAATATATTTTAAACTGTCATAGTATAGGGTACTGTTCATGTAGTATGTTGGTTCTGTCTCACCAAACTTTTTCAGAGGTTGATGCATTCACTGGTGAATAGAATAATCCCTCTACTGTTTTAATCTTTAAAGCATTTATGTGAGGCTTAATTGTTTTAAAGCCCGATCCCATGCAATAATTAGTATTTTGCTGATTCAGGTGTTCAGTATATTAGTGGATAACTTCCTTAGCCTTTGTAAAGACTCTCTCGATATTCTCAGTAAAGACATTGCAGAAGTGCTAAAAATACTGTTGCATAATAATGGAAACATTCTTAAAGTTAATCCTATATTTGACATCTTCAGTAATGATTTTTTTCCCCCTATGTAATAAGGGACTTCAAGTCCTTTTATCTGTAAAATTTGCATTTTAATAACAGTAAGCAGAAGGGCAGGAAGGAAATATTAAGGCAAAATCCCAGCTTGGGACAACATATCCAGTAAAAGTCTCTTTTACATCTGGTCACAGTTACTCCTTTTGTTCAAAGGTGCCAAACAAGAAAATTGAGATACCAGTTAATGGTTTGGCAAGATTTTACCGAGTTATGCACTGTGCTGGAACTTCATATGCATGCCAGCTCCTTTTGGAATCTGGTTAAGGAACACATCTTGATTAATGACCAATTATTTTTTGCAATTAATTTAATAAAAAAAATCCTTCCCTTCTGTCCCCTTTGTACTTAGCAGTCACTGGCCTTTGTTCTCCTATGTTTGTTATGTTGTAAGATGAGAGCACTGAATTGTTGAGTCAAGTGATAGACTAGCTAAGAGCTTCGGAAACAGTCTTAGATTTAGGTGACCTAATTTTAATCTAAATCTTGCTCTTGGCATTTCTTTTTAAATAGATCTGCCCTCCATCTATTGGAGAACTACATCTAATAATTGGAATTATTGATTTATTTTTTTGAATAGGTTTTGAACTACCTGAAGTGACTCTGAGAACATCAGTTAAATTAGAGAGCTTTCTTCAACTATCATTTGTAGTAATCATATTATTCACAGTGAAATGATATCAATATGCAGCTGGCTGTTTGAGTGGCTTGTAGCTGTATATCTCAAGCTCTTCCTCTGTCAGGAAATTCCAAGACCTGTTACAATAGAGCAGTATTGTGTTGTTGCTCATCCCACATAATAATTATATCTAAGAGTTATGTGCTGCCTTCCAGCATCTGTGTGATTTACAATCTCTTCTCAGCAGGCTTATCTCAAGTGGGCTAGGACTAGGAATACCAGTATGCTTAGGAGACACTGTTTGATTAATGAACACCTATTCTGAGTTATGCATTAGACTTCCTGCCTCTGAGACTGTCTTAATTAGCTAACTGCAAAGGCTCTCCTATCAGTACACAATATCACAAATTGTGATTTTTTTAAAAACAAAAATATGATAAAAAGATGTTAACCATGTTCAAATAACTAGTGAAAGGGTGGCAGATTGTTCGGGGTGTTATTCTTTGGGGATGTTTTGTTCCACGTAGCTCTGCTTTTTATGCATAGCGTACATATAAGAAGGGTTAGATGTGGTACGATGATGTATTTGAAGCATGACGTAGAAGGCTGATGGAAAAAATGGGGTGTACCTGAAATGCACAGGAATTTTCCAAAGGTGGGACCAAATCTTAAATCTTAACCTAAGGGGAGACAGGCAAATCTCACAGCAAGTGCCATGTTTTTCAATATTGTTAGCAGCATGAGGTAATCAACATCCATTCTAACTGGTAACAATTTTGGGAAGAGTGTTTTGGCATTAGACAACTTCATTTGCTAACTAAGTATTCTTATGAATCTAGTCTCTAGTTCTTTTAAATAGGGCAGAGTACAGTAACTTTTTTTTTCTATGTTAACTGCTCTGTGTGCTTTTCCTATTTAGGGCAGAAGTTAATTCTCCTTCTTAATGCATGAGTGAAAATCTGCAAGAATTTTCACAGAATCACAGAATGTCAAGGGCTGGAAGGGACCTTGAAAGATCATCTAGTCCAACCCCCCCTGCCAGAGCAGGATTACCAGTTTTGAAGTATTTCAGCATTTCTAGAGTCATCCTACAGAGTTTTGCTAGCGGGCCAGGAGTATTTGAGCAGCAATTAATGCCAAACCCATTTTTTTTTGCATTGACAAGAATGTGTGCATCTTCATGAAAACCTTTATCTGCTAGAACTACTATTCACCTTGACTCAGGTTGTTCAGGTTGGTGTTTTTGTGGTTTTTTTTTTTTTTCTTTGATCTGTTACACATTTGCTACATTCTGTTATACATATATTATGAAGTCTTTGTATTGAAAAATCTTTAGTTCCCTGTACCTCATAATCCCTCTGTCACATTTAATTTTTCTAATATGTCAGTTTTGAGATCCATCAATCAAAGTGGCATGGAAGTTTCAAATGCATCCAGTATTTTAGTAGTTGCTAAAATTGGTACAAAATATGAATATTCTGCCTTACTCAAATTAGTTTTCTGTTGTGAATGTAAGTAAGCTGGAAACTTGAGTAATGATTCTAGTGAGCTTACCATTTATAACTGCAGCTGATCACTTTTCTGAAATCCAAGGCTTTGAAATCATTATCGTCAGAATTGAGAGCAAAGCATTTGCTGCTTTTTTCTTCATTAGGCTGGAAGAAGCTAATCTCCTTTTAATGACTTACGTCCTTCTTTTGATCTCATTTGAAGCTGGAAGAAAGCTGAGCTTTTGATTTTTGAGGTGTTTTCTACCACCTTTCTACCAGTAATACTGCAAAAAGAGTTTGGTTCTTGGCTGTACTAAATATGGTTAAAAGAGCAGGGAACTTCCATTTTGGCTTTTTTTCATTACTTGTATTGGAGTTCTGAATATATACTAGAAATATTTTAACAGTCTCTAGAACAGTTGAGAAGCAGAGGAGTGAAGGAGGAGCTGTGAGGCATTCAGAATCAACCTTCAGTTCTCCATTATGAACAACAAAAATCCTAGTGAAACCAGCTTTAATCTGGACTAGTAAAATATTAGAACTATTAGAAACCTGTTGATAGTTGTAACCATGCATTGATACTGTTTGGCATCTTTGATATTGTTTGGTTTTTTTCTCCAGTGTATTCTTAACAAAAAAGAATAACATTGCTTTAAAAAGAGAAGTTTCCAATTCAATATTTCTATTTTTATAGAGTGAATAGAGACACTCAAATCCCAATATTTAAAGTATGTCCAAACCTGCCTTCCTCAATTGCTTTTAACTCATAATGTGTTTGCTTGGTTAGTTCATAGATTTTTAGGTTAGGTTCTGAGAGCCCTGTCCCTGTGTATGCTCTGCGTATCTCAATATACTGTTGATGTCTAAACTTAAAAAAAAAAAAAAAAAAAAAAAAATAATTATGACAAACCCTGGGGAAAAGTTTGTCTGCCTCAGCCCGTACTGCCCAGGAGCACTCCAATAGTATTTAGCTTCCTGTAAACTGGGGAGTGCTGAGTGGTGGAAAATATGCTTCTGAGATGAGGAAGGACTTGAACAGGAGTAATCTATCTCCTGGTCCAGGGCTTTGCCCTTTAACTTGCTTCACACAGGATGGAACAACAGAATGGCATCAACAACCACTGTGGTGTTTGCTAACCTATAAGAGAAATTTAACCCTGTTTGGCTCCTTTACAAAGTCTATTTCCATAGTCAATTTTCAGTCTTTCTTGAGTGCGTAGTGGTGCATCTTCTGAAGCTGAAGAACTAGGAAATATTTTATACTTTTCTGGTGGTTTAGTTGCTTGCAAAGATTGTAAATTTTTAGTTCATGAGTTTCATGGGGTACAGCTTTGAGGAATATATCCTTTTTTATTATTATTTATTGGGTTTGTTTCTGTTAGCTACTGCTACCACTTTTAAGACTACGGAAAATATAGCTACAGTGTGCTTGCTTACATGTAAGGCACCACACAATAAATACAGTCAGGCTTCATTTTTAGAATTTGAAGTCTTGCCTGTCCTGGACCTTTGGGTTATGTAAATAAATAAATAAATAAGCATCCCTTTACCTTGCCATTCCATCAGTTTTTCAATGTTGAACTGAAAAAAACAAAACCAAAACCCCACAACTATAACCTCGGAACAGTTTTGCAGAAATTTTGAATCCTTATCTCTATGATAAAGCTATTTATGTTGTGCTAATAGCTGCCCTTAGTGAGCACAGTAACTGCAGGTAGTCTGGGTAAGCTGATTTCTGTTTTCTGTGTCTCTCTGTATCTTATTCTATCACTTGAGTCTCTATCTAATGCACCAGCAAGTATTCTGGTGCTTCTTGTAAAAGATTCCATGCAAACTGGTAAATATTGGTGTAAAATGGGAAATCCAGCTTATTGAGTTAATTTAAAAAAATGTAGGATTGATGTATAACACTTCCTTCAAAAAATAAAAAGGTGAAATGCTAATATTAAGAAAATAATGAACAAAGAATGGATAGTCCAAGCAGTTGAAATTAATTTGTGAGAACTACTATTTCAGGGAACATCTTTAATTTATGAATGTTATGAGCCATGTCACTGATGCGATCACTAACAACAAATGACAGAAAGCTGCTTAGAACATAAGGTAAAGTGATATTCCAAGAAATATCAAGTGTTTCTTGAGTTCTTCAAAAACACTTTCATTGTTTCTCCAATACTTAAGTAACTATGAACCAATAAGGTTGAAGGAGGAAATTAGAACTCAGTGATGCATCCACTTCACAGATGGATAGCCAGAGCACTAAAGAGTAAGTGATGTACTGGAGAACCCTGTACAAGCTGGTACCCAAAGTTGTTACACAGCTAAATATGCTGCATCTCAGAACTACTTGTTCCCAGCACGGAGTGTGGGTTGGTTCTTTGCATGTATTTTATTATGGTTTTCCAGCCTTTTCTAAATAGTTCTAATAGGATTATACCCTCTAACATTTCTTCACATTGATTCATTATCTGTATTAGCTTTTTGTTATTGCTAACTGTCAATGTTGGTTTCTTTAACATGTAGCTGTTACACTAGGAATTTGGCATAGTGGGAGCTTTAGATCCTATTATTTTTAAGCTGTAGTACATAGATTTGGTATCATGTACTTATTTGTTATTGACTTTGTCTTAGAAAAATTCCTAAAATTATTAACTGTATAACTAAATATAAAACACTACTGAAGTTCAAGCATTGAAAAATCTGGCATTTTTTTTCCTGACTGAAATACTTTATCAAGTTTTCTGTAAGAGAAATAAATATCGTCCTCTTGTTACTGTACTGTGTAGTGAGGGAGGAATGACTAAAACTGGGAAAGTCTAAGAAAGATTTTGCCAGCACACAGTACTCATTTGCTGTGATTGTAGCTACCATGTACAGTGCAAGGTACCTGAAAGAAACAGTAAGAAATATACAGCACTGTATAGTACGAGTTTGCTCTCAAAGGCAGCTTGACACCCCTTAGGGAACAGCACTACAAAAGTGGCTTTTGTCAACAGAAATGAAGTGAAGCTGAGAAACAAATGTGAGCCCAAGTAACATCATGCAAAGGTCCTGGCTATAGATGAAAGTAGCATAAGGTGGGCTTGTGCCGAACTGCGGCATTTTTGTGTGGCTAGCAACTCCTCTTCTTGATGGATAGCCATGGGTCAGTCTTGCTGTCAGTGATGCCAGCAGAACGAGAGTAACTGGAAGTGTGAGCAATATCTGTCTTAAGGGGAAATCGATCCAACTGTGATGAAAGTCTGTGGGTTCAAGGAAATGCTGGAAAAGCTGTTGAAAGAGAAATCCAGCGAGGGCTGTGAAAAGACCCAAGAAGTCTGTTCTCCCCTGTTTTCTGTGGCTTACACTTCATTTGGGGGAAGTTCTTAAGCGATCCTTCTTCAGATGCCCATTTCCTATTGCTGTCAGAAACGGAATGAGCTGCATGTTTGTGGAACTATCCTTATGTCCTCATGACGTGCTTTGTACGCAGTGCTTAATAAAAAACAAACATACACACCCACCGTATGGGACAGAGTAACCCATGGAAATGTAGAAGCAATTTAAATCCATGAAAAGGCTGTCTAGTGATTGCAGGACTGAAGTAGGAGTGAAACTACCTTTGGATTTAATGGAAGGGGAATATTTTTTTAATGAGTGTAATGAAGTTATTTGTAGCAATTTTGCAAGACTTAATAGATGTCATCTACTGTGTTGTATACTAAGGTGGTTTTTTATTGTGAAAATGAGTAAATATAGATAGTGTATATTTAACTATACATTTAACTATATATGTTTAATTTGATCTATACTTTAAACACTCCATACAAACATTAGAAGTAGTTGTGCTCTCTATTGTTACAAAAGATTCTTTAGGTTTTGCTTTAATAAACTGGAGTCCTCTATACATTTCTTTGACATAACTTCCCAAGTTTTGTTGTTAACTGACACTATTATTAAATCAGACATTTCTCTACAGCAAAGAACAATTCAGGGTTTTTTAAGGGGGGGGGGGAACTTCCTTTCCTCTGAATTTCAGACAATGCCATTAGCATACCTGTTCACTATAGAATCGTCCAAAAGCACAAAGTTGATCTATATAATCTCTGATCAACTGACATAGTGTACAACAGGTGAGTTGATGAACAGCACAGGGGGTGAATTGTGGGGTTTTTGAGGCAGTTGAACTTTTTATTTCTTTTCATATTGGTCAATATAAGTTTTTCCCTTGTATCTGGTTGGGTTTTTAACTAAATCTAATTTAATCAGCTTTTGAATAAAAGATAGAACTAAACTATTCACCCTTCTTGAAAAATCTTCAATGGAAATTTCTAACTTTTTTCTGGTTTAGTGGAAAATCTTTGTTATGGACTGATATGCTGAAGAAAAGCCATTTAAATTCTCGCTGTCATATTAGGGATGGGAAATTTGTTTCCAAGCCATCTGTACTGAAGTACATTATAATATTTCTCTGAAGTATGAGTAAAAGATGACTATAGTTGCAAAATTATAGCCTATTTAATGCATAGATCTCAATGTTCTATAAAGAAATATGCTTTGAAAAAAATCATATGTAAAATGAAGTTTGCTCAAAGATGTACAGGAAGGAAATTCTTTGCTATTCTCAGTCTCAACAAATGACATCTACTGAGTCTCTGTGAATTAACTCTTGAAAGAACTTGATGCTGCATACTGACTCTAACCACATCAAAATACTGCCCAGTAATTTTGAATTAAGCCTGATCCCTGCTCTATGCAAGTTTACCACTTATACATATGATGATTCATCTACATTACTTGGAATGATGCATCTGATGATGCATTTGATGATTCTATTCACATCACTTGAGTGTCTCCATTGTGTACTGCTAGTAGCAGATTTTATGTGAATGCCTCCAGCTGTAGAATTTTGGAGTTGCAAATTCCCTAAGCATTGTGCTGATGATTCATGCAGTTAATGTTTGTACCCTTCTATAGAACTTAGTTTCTGGTGTCTAGCTGACATCATTAAGAGTGGGGAGGGGGGCAAAGGAATAAAATTGCAATGCCTTCTGTTATGTGAAGTGTTCAAATGTCAGCAACAATCCCCTTCCTGAAAATTTGACATATATGTAAGGAAAGTTTTAGATATTTTTGTAGCCATCTCAGTTGTCTGAAGACAAGCTCATCCTTGCTTTAGTTGTGGATTAGTTGGCAGGGATCTCCAACAACCCCCTATACAACAAACCCCCCCCCCCCCAGCCAAAGCCCCCGGCCAGACCGCCTAAAACGAAAAA